>CM072527.1:4238372-4283372 GCA_036898135.1 Oncomelania hupensis
TAGGCACCTTTAGGTCTTCTCCGCGATGTACGTTCCTGTAAATAAAGATATTTTACCTTTTTGGTGGTTATCATCGTCGTCGTCGTAGCCGTTATCATCACCTTGTATGTGTTTGCGTGTGTGTGTGTGTTTGTTTGTTCGTGTGTGTGTGTGTGTGTTTCACTCTCTCTCTCTCTCTCTCTCTCTCTCTCTCTCTCTCTCTCTCTCTCTCTCTCTCTCTCTCTCTCTCTCTCGCTCTCTTTTTCGTCATCAAAGAAATCTACGTCATAGTTTTTTTTCTTTCCCCCCAATCACCCACCCACCCCATCACATAAACAACTGGGTGTGTGTCTGATACTCAAAATAACTTATACCGAGACAGAAAAAAGAGCGAATGACAATAAAAGCTTTGAGGAAGCCCCTATCTTTCTTTTTGTATATTCAGACTTGTCTGAAAATACATTGAAACAGTCCGGGTGAATCAGAACTAGCAAAATGTACGGTCGGTCTGTCTGTCCGTCTGCTCGTCCGCTGGAAGCCATTTCTCAAGAACCACTGAACGAATTTTGAAGGGAACGAATTTTGACCAAACTTCATAGGAAAATTACCTTGGTTACACAGGCGCTGTATCTGAAAATTGGGTCATCCGATGAGGACAATTCCTTGATTGCAGATAGTGGCCAATCATTCCGTGTTTTCCTTTTGCTTCGTTAGAATAAAGCCGAGTCAAAGCGCCGCCAAGAACGTAACACGTTTGAAAATGCTTAGTTTTCAACTGTGTACGTGTGTCTGTAAAATACATTTGAATGTGTTGCCATCTTGTGTTTACTTGGTACTGTATCTACTGCTAAGCATGTTGGATCATCCGTATTTGTACTTTCTCCAAGGTCAAGGTCATTGCGCTTCACCATTTTGTAAAAAAAAAGTTTTGCGCTGTAGGCTATCTAACAATTGTGGCTGTGCCGATTGTAATTTTTGTTTCCCTTTTGCAAATATTTTAGACTAGTGGTTTTTGTACCCTGGCAAGCCAGGGTACACATGATGCTGTTTAAAATGTAGACAGAGAGAACTTTTGTCTGCGAGTTTCATTTGGACGATGATACCTCCCCATATCCCCCTTGATACCTCACCATACCCCCCACCCCCCTGATATCTCCCCGCCCCCTCCACCCCCCATGATGCCTCATCATAACCCCTTGATACCTCCCCATACCCCCTTGATACCTTCCATACCCCCTTGGTTCCTAACTGTACCCTCCTTGATACTTCCCCGTTGATCGTTTCGCAGGTATGGATGAAAGGAATCGACCATCACCATACCCCCTTATATATACCCGTATCCCCGTTATGCCTACCCATGCCCCTTTAAACCTACCCGTAACCCCCTTTTACCTACACGTACCACCCCATCCCGATCCTTGGTAGTAATAATAATAATAATAATAATAATAATAATAATAATAATAATAATAATAATATTGAATATAGAATAATACAAATAGAAATTTAAAAAACACACCAAGGTTTTAAAATAAAATTTGATATAAGATATTATAATTGTTATTATAATAATAATAATTATTATTATTAGTTTATAAATAATAATAATAATAATAATAATAATAATAATAATAATAATAATAATAATAATAATAATAATATTGAATATTGAATAATACAAATAGAAATTTAAAAAACACACCAAGGTTTTAAAATAAAATTTGATATAAGATATTATAATTGTTATTATAATAATAACAATTATTATTATTAGTTTATAAATAATAATAATAATAATAATAATAATAATAATAATAATAATAATAATAATAATAATAATAATAATAATAATAAATTAAAGGTAAAAAGTCTAAATTTAAAAAATATCCATATTGTAGTGTTTAAAAAAAAAAAAATTAAAAAAACAATGGCCCGCGTGAGTATCGATCTTGGGTCGCCCGAAACCATAGGCGAAAGAATAACCCACTAAGCTACCAAGTCTTCGTAGAAAAACCATGAATTTTTGGGTCTATATGGGAAAACATGCTGAAACCTCAATTTGATTTTTAATGGAAGCGCGCGGAATGAGGCTATTGCAGTTTGTGGACATTTTGTTTATTTATTTATCTCAGAAACGGTTAAACGTTCGGTAAGGAAATGTCGGCTATAACGATTTGGCTGGTTTTGAGCACACATCAGGCCGATCAGCAGCGGTCAGCACCTGCCCAGATCAGCGTCCATAGGAGACAAACTTTATAGTAAAGGCGAAGAAGGACTTCCGGCTAAGCAATTTATATATATAGATAGCGGCCAGCGGACTATCATTCGATGTTTCCCTTTTTGCTTCCTTAGGATAAAGCCGCGTCCCAACACCGCCAAGAAAGTTAACACTTTTGAAAATGCTTAATCTCTGTGTGTGTGGATGGGGGGGGGGGGGGGGGGCGTGTGTGTGTGTGTGTGTGTGTGCGTGTGTGTGTGACTAGAAATACATTTGAATGGTTTGCCATCTTTTAAAAAAAATTATTCAAAGCAAACATTTTGAGGGATGGGTGTGTGTGTGTGTGTGTGTGTGTGTGTGTGTGTGTGTGTGTGTGTGTGTGTGTGTGTGTGTGTGTTAGAGAGATTGTGTGTGTGTGTGTGTGATACGTGCGTGCGTGCATTCGTGCGCGGTGTTAACAATAATAATTATTATGATCGTGTCTGTGAGTAGATGGAGAAAGCGGTGGGGTTCTAGAGATTAAATCCAGTCGCTACATCAAATTATGGCAACTTCTACTCTATTCTCACTCCAACTGGAAAATGAGAGGCAGTAGAGAGAAAAAAAAAACAATATAAAGAAAAAGAGGGAGGGGTAGCAGATGATAAAAAAAGAAAAAGAAAAAAGAAGACAAAAAAATGGGGGAAAGGCGCTTTTCCAAAACATCTCCACCGCCATTGAAAAGGCGGCACGCGCAGACAAACTACGAGCGCGCGTGGCCGAAGCAGACGACCGATTTTCGATCGTCTGGTTGTGTGTGTGTGTGTTTTGTGCTTCCATAGCACAGTGTGGCGTTTGGGTAGGGTGTTGTAATCTGATGACTTGTGCAACTTCAGATTCGACCGAACGTGCTCAGTTGGAACTGCGCTCTGCATGCTGTTTTGTGAAAAGCGGACTGTATTTCTTCTTCGTCGTCCATATTAGAAATCGTTCTTTGTGTATGTTGAGAAGTTTCCTTCGTAAATCATGATTCGGATAGGCCTACTACTGAAACTAGTGTTTTTAAACAAGGGGTTTAATTTTCACAGTTTAGTTTTACACAAATTGATGTTGGTGCCTTTAACCAAACAAGAATAATTTTGTGTGATGGATTCTTTCTAAACCTATGGTAAAATAGACAAGTAGAGAATAGTTTCTCTACAAGTTTGATTTTGGCCATCGATTTGTTTTGACGAGGATCAGAAGACAGCTTGGTTCTAACGTCGGCTGGCATGTGTTGGGGCTGAACTGCGACTGCCGCACATTCGCTGAGAAAGCGACTCGAATTTGGGTGGCATTAATTTGGTCTTCCAAACCCCAAAACCAATATTCAGCTTTTATTAGCTTTTTGGTCCGTTTTTTAAAGTGTCTGATTTTGTGTTCAGTTTGAGAACTTGATACAGTAGTAGTAGTCTAAAAGGTTATATATTTCTTGAGCGCTTTGGACAGTAGTGGATAGAGACGATAGGGACCTCTCTTTTCTCAGGCCCAGGTTTATGAAGCATAATTAGCGCTGTGCAGCGAGTTATATAAAAAAAAGTGTTGTGGTTTTGGTGTGAAAAATGAAGAAATCTTTTAGTTTGGAGATGGCGTGAGGCATTTTGTGAATGAAAGAGCGGTTTTAAAATTAAAGTGATGGAGGCACACAAAAAGAGGTCTGTGTAAAACACACGTTGTAGTGACGACTTTGTGGAACACTGTTGGATTATTTGTAAAACACGCGTAGTAATGACGACTTCGTGGATCACTGTTGGATTATTTGTAAAACACATGCAGTAGTGACGACTTTGTGGAACACTATTGGATTATTTATAAAACACGGGTAGTAGCGACGACTTTGTGGAACACTGTTGGATTATTTGTAAAACACACGTAGTAGCGACGACTTTGTGGAACACTGTTAAATTATTTGTAAAACAGGCGTAGTAGTAACAACTTTGTGAAAAACTGTTGGATTATTTGTAAAACACGCGTAGTACTAGTAGTAGTGACGACTTTGTGAAACACTGTTGGATTATTTGTAAAACACGCGTAGTACTAGTAGTAGTGACGACTTTGTGAAACACTGTTGGATTATTTGTAAAACACGCGTAGTACTAGTAGTAATGACGACTTTGTGAAACACTGTTGGATTATTTGTAAAACACGCGTAGTAGTGACGACTTTGTGAATCACTATTGGATTATTTGTAAACCACGCGTTGTAGTGACGATTTTGTGAAACGCTGTTGGATTATTTGTAAAATACATGTAGTAGTGATGACTTTGTGAAACACTGTTGGAATATTTGTAAAACACGCGTAGTAGTGACGACTTTGTGAAACATTGTTGGATTACTTATAAAACACGCATAGTAGTGGCGACTTTGTGGAACATTGTTGGATTATTTGTAAAACACACTTAGTAGTGTTGACTTTGTGAAACACTATTGGATTATTTGTAAAACACGCGTAGTAGTGGCGACGTTGTGGAACATTTTTGGATTAGTTGTAAAAGGAAGAACTCCCTATGTTGGTGATTTCCTGACGCACTGTTGGATGTAAAGGACCAAGGTGTTGGTGTTGTTCACAATGGATGAAGAGGAATACGACAGTGAAGAGGACTTACCTCTTAGAGTGGAAGGATGGTTGAATGTGTGGGGTAGGTAGGCCTTTTTGTTTTTATTTCCTCCCCCTCCTGTATGTATGTATGTTTGTATGTAGGTAGGTAGTTGCCGTGGGGAGGTAGGTAGGTAGGTGGGAAGGTTGGTAGATAAGCAGTTATGTATGTATGTATGTAGGTTGGTAGGTATGTATGTAGGTAGTTAAATAGATTACATTACATACTGTAGTTATTGCTTTAGGTCCAGCGGACTCTTCCGAGCCAGATCAGGACCAAATTTAGGCAGGTATGTACAGTGATGTCGTTTTCGTCGGCAAATCGGCCATTCACCGATACAATTCCAAAATGTCCGAAAGAATCATGTTCTGATCGGCCCGGTGTCCTAAGGTTTTACGCATCAATCGGCCACCCTTTGTCCGTTTTTTGTTTGCTTGTCTCATGTCTGTTTCGTTGTTTTTGCTTCTGGCCATAGTAATTACCTATCGGATAAATAAAGGTGTTATGAGTTATGAGTTATTGTCGAACATCGCGTATCCGAAGCGCCAAGCAGACGACACAAGCATCAGCAGAGAGAGTTAGAGTAACTCCCCTTGTTGCGAACGGTGTGTTTTCGGCAATAACACTTTTCGTGTTCGAAATGCCGCCGAATAAGAAGCGGAAACTTATCAGTGGCCAGCGCTTCCTCTCGTTTGGCGTTGGAAAGAAGGAAAAAGAGAAAGAGAGTGGAACAACCTCTCAGACTGTGACAAATCAGGGTGATGCAGCGCCATCGAACACTGTGACATTGGACCTGACTCAGACTTTTTTTGTTTTATGTGTTTACATCAGGGATTCACCTAAGTATGTTCACAGTTCAGTTGACGAGTTTATCAGTCATCCATTCTAGTACTGTCTTTAAGTTTTATATTGTTTTGTTGTTAATAAATGGAAGTGAAACTTATTTCGTCAGTGTTCTGCGTGTGGTATTAGTGGCAAAATTTTTGTAAGTCAAAATGATGGCCGAAAGATTTTCAAAATGTCCTAAAGGTTTGTGACTGATTTGGCCAAATGGCATATGCTGAAAATTTCTAGCAACATCACTGTATGTATGTATGTATGTATGTATGTATGTATGTATGTATATGTGTATACAAAGTATGTATATGTGTGTATGCATGTATGTGTATATATAGGTATGTGTGTATGTATGTATATATGAATGTATGTTTGTATGTATGTGTGAATGTATATATGTATGTGTGTATGTATATGTATGTATGTATGTAGTACTATGTATGTATGTGTATATGTATGTATATATGTATGTATGCATGTATATATGTATGTATATTATATATATATGTAGGTATGTGTCACGTGGGGTTTATGGGCTCTGCACAATGGAATTATGGACCCTCACGTTTATTCGGTGGGAACTGCTAGTACGTCACCCTATGAATTACTTTAATAAATTTATTTGTTTAGCTCGTTCTGTGTTAAGGTTGGGATACAGAAATAGATAGAAAAATGGTAAAAGATTACTGTCACACTAGCTTTCACACGGCTATGAATCATATGTAGTCCAGCCACTTGATAACAGTTAAAATCACACATTTATTTCTTCTACTCTATACAAGATTCTCTAAGTACTAATCTAACTTAAAAAGTCTTTTTCAATGCTAATAGTTCGATCGCTGATAGTCTATGCAGCTGTTATATCTTCCTCGGGCACTTTCTATAATATTTCATGTAGATTTGGACTACTGTGGTCCGTTTTACAGTTTCTGAAGAGTTGGACTACTGTGGTCCTGTTATGATCAGTTTAAGTGCACTTCTGGGTGTACACTTAACTTTCTTATGGTGCGGTCGAAGTCCTTCTGTGAGGTAGCTTCTGGTACACCTTTGTCGTTGTGTAGTTGGGTTCCCTTGCCACGCTGTGGGGTCTGACAGGGTGTCTTTCAAGGCAGCTCTTTCCGTCTGGTGCGGTAGAGTCTCCTCAACCAACTAGTCGTTTCTGTGGAGTGGGACGCACAGGATAGCTCGGGATAGCTCGCCTGCTCGTCTGTAATATAAGAGACGAAATTCTGCACAACCCTGAATAATCGGTTTGTGCAGAGCGTCTCACTGAAAGCCAAAGTAGCCCTCAGTGATAGCTCCACATCTCTATACATAAGCGACGAACATTCTGCTACTTCCGGGTTCCACTGGAATCTCACTCTAAATTCCTATACATACATAAATATCAATCGTGTCTAACTATACACATACCGAATTAATAATAATATAAACATTCAGTGGTACAGCCACTGGTCTGCAAACATACATATACGTTAAACAACAGTGGTTCCGTACGGGATACAACATGGCGGCGCAACCGGTCGTGTTTCGCCTCGTGGTAGGCTCTTCCACGTGGTCCCGCAAATTCGGATTAACAATTCACATTTATGCATAGCAAATTCCACAAACATAATTTCAACAATAATATAAATATATCACGATGAAACAGAAGGGTGTTCATTTACCTGTTTGACAAGTTCAGGCCCGTGATGACTAAATAGAATTCTGAGATTCTAAGTCCTGCTTCCTGGTCTATGAGTGAAGATAGTTCTCTGCTAGCTAAGGAGATGTTACTTCTTCCTCGTCTCACACACGACTGACCAAGCTGTGCTAGGTTTTGACACAGTCAAAACTGCTCTACCCACTTAGCCTGCTGCTGATTGGTTAAAACGGTCCGATTCAAAACTCAAGTGCTGACTCACTGCGATGTGGGTGGCTCGCTCGCCGTGTGTGGTTTACTGTGTAATTTAATTGCTGCTGTGTAATAGTCTAACTTCTCTACTGTTGCAAAGACTACACATGGCTAAATAGTCAACAAGCAGAGTTAAAACTAGCCAATTCATGACAGTATGTATGTGTGTATGTATGCAGTGATGTCGTTTTCGTCGGCAAATCGGCCATTCACCGATAAAATTCTAAAATGTCCGAAAGAGTCATGTTCTGATCGGCCCGCTGTCCTAAGGTTTTACGCCTCAATCGGCCACCCTTTGTCCGTTTTTTGTTTGCTTGTCTCGTGTCTGTTTCGTTGTTATTGCTTCTGGCCATATTGATTTCCTATGGGATAAATAAAGGTGTCATGAGTTATTGTCGAACATCGCGTATCGGAAGCGCCAAGCAGACGACACTGCATCAGCAGAAAGAGTTAGAGTAACTACCCTTGTTGCGAACGGCGTGCTTCCGGCAATAACACTTTTCGTTTTCGAAATGCCGCCGAAAAAGAAACCAAAACTTATCAGTGGCCTCTCGTTTGGTGTTGGAAAGAAGTCAAAATGATGGCCGAAAGATTTTCAAAATGTCCTAAAGATTTGTGACTGAATCGGCCAAATCGCCTATGCTAAAAATTTCTAGCAACATCACTGTGTATGTATATATATGTATGTATATATGTATGTATGTATGTATGTATGTACGTTTGTATGTGTGTATGTAAGTATATATGTATGCATGTACGTATGTGTATGTATGTAGATATATATGTGTGTATGTATGTATGTATCATGTATGTACGTATGTATGCATGCATGATGGATGGGTGAATAGTAACATTTTAAATAACAAAAATTCAAAGAAATTCGAAAGAGTTGGGGTTGTGGTAGTACTGAACACAACGAGCGAATAAGAGAGAGAGAGAGAGAGAGAGGAGGGGGACAAGGGGAGGGGGGGGAAGACGGCTGGGTTATGGTATTAAAATACAATAGCACACATTAAAATAAATATTAAAGAGTTGTTTGTAGGACAGAACCCATAGACACACACACTCACACACACACACACGCCCACATCCACACAGACGCACACACACACACATAGGCGCGCGCGCACCTACGTAAGCCTACCTACGCATGCATTCGTCCATACACACACCATTATCTTCTTCATGATATTTACAAAATATTAGACAACCCCCTACCCAGTTGTAGGTGGAGGGGCTGGAAGAGGTAGAGGTGTAGGGAGGGGGCAGGAAGAGGTGGAGGTGTATGGAGGGGGCGGGAAGAGATGGAGGTGTATGGAGGGGGCGGGAAGAGGTGGAGGTGTATGGAGAGGGCGGGAAGAGATGGAGGTGGGAGGAAAAAAGAAGCCTAAAGAGGACAGAAATGAAAAGATAAGAAGGCGAAATAAAAAGGGGAGGGGGGGGGGGACATGCTTGATGAGGACGCGTTGAGAAGAGAGGATGGCGGGAAGTCTTTTGTTCCGCGTTCTAGACAATGCGGCAGGCCAGTCCCCTACGTGTCACACACTGCAGGCGTAGTATTAACACCCCACTCTTCTCCAAAACTTCGCAAACTGCAGGGTATTTGTATGGAACGCGGAAAGCGTCAAATGCGCGTGCAAATGCACTCGAACATGACATTGTACACGCAACTGCGCGCCCATCTAGTAGGTGATTGGTCGAAAACTTACACATCACGCTGCGCAAGCGCAAATGTACGCGCAGTTGCCCATGCGCATTTACCTACGAGTCACATTAAAAGTAGGAATGAGAAATATCCTGAAATACGTTCTATGTACCAAAATAATTTAATACAAATTGACATATAATTTACAGTGTAACCCTCGTCATGCACACTCTCCCCTGCCTCCAACCCATAAATTAAATATTATAATAATTTATATTTACTATCCTGTCTTTACTTTGTGTCTAATAGAACAACAAGTGTACAGATAGTGGCACCAAAGGTTTTCATTCACGGTGATGAAAACCTAGCGTAGCGATGAAAGCACAAGAAAAAAACCAACAACGCTGTAGTGAAGATCTAGGCCTAAAGAGTTCTAGATGACGAAAGTCAAATATGACGTATTGTTCAGTGATGTAAACTAAAATCTTAGAAAACTAGATCCAGACTTCCAGATAACTAAAAACACACAGTCCTAACTACATTCTTCTTAGAATAATTATCAAAGGTGGTCTAAAATGATTTTTTTAAAAACCTACTCCGCTACTGAAATAAGTACATGTATTTTCAGAACATCTAAGATCTAACAAGATGAAGGCTACAGTAAAGAGAACTCCTATGAAATGTACACGACTTTCCCCATGCTTTTTCCGTTCTTATCTCCCCTTCCCCCATCCCCTCCCCCCCCCCAAAAAAAAAAAATCCATCGAAATTATAACATTTAATTTGGGGGTTGGAAGAAGGGGAGGGTGTGGGTGGCTAGGGTTTCATTGTAAATTATTTGTCAATTTATATTAAATAATTTTGATGTATTGAACGTATTTCCGGACATTTCCCATGCCTAGTCTTAATGTGACTCGTAGGTAAATGGGTTTGCAATTGCGCGTACATTTGCACTTGCACAGTTTAGCGTGTAAGTTTTCGACCAATCAGCTACTAGATGGGCGTGCAAATGCGTGTACATCTTCGCGTTTTTGACGCTTTTCGCCTTCCATATATTTGAGACCAGACTGTGTGATGACGAGACAAAGCAAAAATCCAGCCAAGCTAGTGTGAAGACGAGTAAGGTTGCAGGAGGTTAAAACACAGCATATTAAAAGATTTCTCTGTACATCGCCGGCGCTCGTATTTGCATACGATTTAACATCCTCTCTATACAACGCGCTCCTATGGTAGAGTTCTGAATAAAGAAAACACTGTCGTATCCAGTTAAACGCAACTCTTCGTCAGGAGTTACAAGGCAACTCAAGCTATTGTTGGAAAAAATCGAAATGTTGTGTCATGATGTCCTCTCGTTGTGTGTTTTGTGTGATTTTGATGACGTATTTGTCTGGTTCTCGCGGTCTGAGGAGACATTTCAGTATCTTGATGGCTTTCTTTATCTGTTTTGTGTGATTTTGATGATTTCTTTTGTGTTTGTTTGGTGTTTTGATTATTTCTTGGTCTGGTTCTCGCAAACTAAGTGCACCTGACACCCCCTTCTTTTCTTTTCTTCTTTTTTTTTTTTTTATACTAAAGATGTATGTTTCTTGTGGTTGTTTCTAAGATGTCTAAATTGCATGTTTGGGTTTCAAAGGAAAATGAACCTGCCTTCGTCAGTTTTACTGCCCACCACCACCCATTGCACCTCCACACTCCTAACCTTCCATCCGGCGTGGTTTGGAGGTCCCTGACCTCTTTCTATAATTTGGGATGGACGGTATAAAACGAAAAAGTTATTTTTTTTAAAGAAGTGCGAGCGCGCGCTTTTTCAGTGTGTGTGTACGTGTGTGTGTGTGTGTGGGTGTGGATGTGTTTGTGCGTGTGTGTGTGCACAATGGAATGCTATTACCCACTCGTCTTTAGTCGATGGGTATCGCTAGTAAATCTCCCTGTGATCGTGACTCTACTTAATACATTTATATGTTTAGCTCGGTCTGTTATTTAGGCTGGGGTACAGAGACAGAAAGAAAAATGGTAAAAGATCACTGTCACACTAGCTCTCACATGGCTATGAAGCGTACGTAGTCCAGCCACTTGATAACAGTAAATATCACACATTTATTTCCTCTACTCTATATACGATCTGCTAAGTACGATACTAACTTAAAAGTTCAAATGTTTCTTTGACTGGTTCGCTTCTTGATAGTTCTATGCAGCTACTGTATCATCATTGGGTACTGGATGCTTTCTGCCCTAAGGGTCAGAGTTCTGGAAGAGTGGACTGATGTGGTCCATTGATAACAGGTTTGGTGCACTGAGTACTTTGTACTTAACTCAGTGTTAGAAGAGCTGTGTTGTGGTTGATTCCTTGATGAGCTGTGTTGTTGTGGATTCTTCTACTTGTTGCTAGACTGGTGGGCTCTCGTCGCGCATTGCTTGAGCAGCCGAGGCAGGCCAACTTTCAGTGAAGACTTTTTCTTGTCTTTCGCCTGGTTGGGCTCACGATACGATGCCTGCTCGTCTGTAACATATGAGACGAAATTCTGCAAAACCATGTGTTCTAGGTGTGTGCAGAGCGTCTCACTGAAGGCCGAAGTAGCCCTCAGTGATTAGCTCCACATCTCTATATATAAGCGACGATCGTTCTGCTAAGTCCGTGGTCCACTGGAATCTCCACTCTAATTTCCTATACATATATAAATATAAATTATGGCTAACTATACACATAGAGAAGTAATTAATATTATACACATTCTCTAGTACAGCCACTGGTCTGCAAGCATACATATAGGTGAAACAACAGTGGTGTAACAGCAGAAATATTGACGACAAAATATAGTAAATTAGCTTAGCGCAAAATAGATAGCATTGATTAAAATTTGACGTTAATTCACGAATTATTTAAAGAGAAGCCCACACATGTTAAATTAACTTCCTTCAGACAGTCACGCAGACAGTCTCTCCAGATAAAATCGAACAGACTTGTCCACCCACGACTGTAGTTAGCTTACTCGTCAAACTGACCAGGACGTCGTCTCCGTTAACTAGCTTATTTCGGCGAGATGACCAGGGTCGCTTAAAGCAATAAGTAGCTTCCGAGACTGATATCTCTATTGAATCTAGCCTACTCCCTGCCCCTGACACTCCAATTCAAAAATAACTGTACGTGTCTCATAAATAGGGCAGGTGAGAGAAATATTCAAATAAAAACGAATAATCCCGTATATGCGAGATTTAACTAAAACGAGAGTTAAATGATTGGTCAGCGGAAGTAGACCCCGTGCATATCCCCGCACCAGAACCTTAGCTCGTCAGTCGAATACTAACTACGAAGCTGCGAGGGTCAAACCAAAGGAACAAACTGCAGTGTCCGCTTATCTCCACCTCATCGAGAGAGTGCTAGAGACTAAAAGATGGTTTCACGAATCCCAGAGTCTAGAAGTAAGTTAACACCAGTAGTTTTGACACCTGTATGTTTATATATACTTTATATTGATTGCCATGTATCAATAATATGTTCATGATATATATAGTTACAGAAACCGATTGTTATTTTTGACACATTGTGCATGTGGATTGATGTATCTTAGCCTTAAGATTCGGATCGAAGTGTGCATATGGGAACCCTGCAGGTGTCTGATGCTATGGACACTTTGCAGAGGAGACTGCACACTCGTATCTGACGAGAATATTGTAGCCAGAGTTCTGACTTTTACAGTTCAGCTCTGGGACGGTTTATGGGGACAAACGCATGACGCTTGCTCCCGTGGTACAGAAGGAGAACAACCTAGATTCAACCTCTCCACGTCCGAACCTCGTTGCTACAAGAGTCACCACTCAACCTGAGAGGCTAGACTCCCTCAGAGGAACAAGGACTCAAGCACACGCAGCAGCAGTGCAGCTAAGTCTCCCACAAATGCAACTGAGAACTAACACTCACGACACATAGTCGACCACTAGAACATTTATTAGACTACAAGCATTCGAATCGTAGACTTGCTTAGCATAGGATGAAGAAGACCTGCTGACAAACTTTCCCAGCACATTGAACACTTAGAAGTATTAATTTACAGGTTAATGAAGTAAAGGTAAAAGTTGTGTTGAATATATAAAAAGTGAAATCACATACATACAACTGGTGTCAATCTATTTGTATTGTTGTGTATCTCTAAGTTTTCTTCTCTTGAGACATAGTAACCTAATCTTTTGATTAGTAATAATCATTTCTCAAATTGAGCCAAATGATACTATAACGCCCGAGAACAGATATAAATTTTATGTGACCAAGCACTGTGATCAGTCTCTCACATCGCTTAGGAATTCTGGTAAAAGAACGATCGATAGTGGTAGCCCATCGCCCATCTATCAATAAGTCTTACCCCCTAGTAAGATAAAACGTATCTTCCCAAGAATATCATCACAAGTGGGTCCGTATGGAATTCATCATGGCGTCGACCGGTCGTGTTCGCCACGTGGTCACGCAACGTTGGACTAACAATTCAATTCTAAACATGGCAAATTGCATAAACATAATTCCACAATAATATGAATACATCACGATGAAACAAAAGTATGTTCATTTACCTTTTTGACAACGTCAGGCCGTGGCTAACTTGGTTGACTATAGTTTTCAACAAGTCCTGCTTTCCTAGTCTTAAATGGAGAGATTTCTTAGAGCGTAGCTGTGTCTTGCTCGCAGCTTTCCACACAAATGACTACCTATCGCTGTCTGCCTCAACCGGGTAGAACCGGTATACCTAAGTGCTCTGTGGCCGGATTGGCTGTAACGCTGCCTATCCGTAAGCTGAATGATGTCATTATACTGCGCTATCGTTCAGCATGGTACTGTGTACCCTATAGTGAACTTCTGTCGTCTGCTGCCGGCTAACATTAACCTACTAAGGTTACAGCTGACTAAACAAGGCAAAAGCTTAAAAGTATTGGGTAAACCTAGCCTCTTGTTACAGTGTGTATTATATAATACTTCAAATTTTAATGTATAACTGTTGGGGAAATGTAATTTTAATAGTTGTTATCTTGTGATTTTGTATATTATTTTATTAATTAATTAATTAATTAATTAATTTTTTGTTTAATCTTTATTTTTGCTAAAATGTAATATGTTGTATGAATTCTCCATTGTGTGTAATAAAGATTTGTTGACTTGAATTGGCTGACTGGACTTGACTTGACTGTAATGGACATGACTTGACTTGACTTGACATTACAACTGAGCAGAAGGAGAGTGGGAATATAAATATTTTACTTTTGTACTTACCCTTTTATAGACTATTCTAAAAATAAAATGACTCGTATAACTATAAGCGCATGCAGTGTTTGAAAACAGTTTATGTCTAAACACGCATTGTATTTTAATAACTTTAGGTAATGAGACATTAAAAAATAAGGGGTTTAAAAATTAAGTGAGATTTGTTTTTAAGGGGAGAAATCTTCTGTCTATATGAATAATAAAAACAATACGCTATATTTTTGACACAGGCTCCCGTGCGTAACTTTTTAATGTACTTAATTGATATAGTTAATAAGTCAATTTTCCGAGTTATTTAGCTAGTTAGTTAATCAATAAGTATTGATGAGTGCACGGCATCGCATGTGATTTCTGACTTTTAGAATGATGTAAACCGTGCATCGATTAAAAACAGCCAATCACAGAATGCACGTGCTCAAAAGTAACAAATGCGCGAGGGTGCAGTCACTCTCGGTTAAACTTTCTGTGTCTGTTGAATACATCTATGCCTGCATTTTGAGTGAAGATTAATTTTAAAAGTATATTATATATATCTACTGCATTTAATCTTGTGTAATCAGTAATGTGACTATAAATATACTTTATATATGAACGCATTCGTTGCACGGGATAATTGATCGCGTCATCGGTCATTTAGCATTCTATTCAGAAGCATGCACTGTATTTGATTTAATTTTAAAAAAATCCAAACCTGCATCACTACATCATCGACTGGGGCGCATTCCCTCCTCCCTACCCACCCACCTCCATCCTCTAATTCTGATTTGCATGTTCGTCATGTATTAAGGCAGACAACTGTATTATTATGAGCTAGACATTATTGATGGTTTTATAGCTGTACTTCGCCCCACAAATCCTCGAGGGCCCAGTTATTATTAATATCTCCTCTTACTATCTTTCGTTGTGACCTCATTATACCTCATACAACATAGGTAGCCTAAGCCTCAGTGATATTATTACCCTCCACATCCATTCCACGCAATCCCAATTTCCGAACCCAAGCACACTGACGGTCTTTGCGTTATTGAGAGTAGCCAAGACATTCGATGGAAGCAATCACGGTATGTTTTGGCATTGATAGGCTATCAGACTGTAAGCCTTGATGGTATGTCTTTAAGAGGGCCACATGCCCAGGCACTAGTTTCCGTGCCTACCATAACCAATTCCCAGTTCTTGTTGACTCCCAGTTTGTGGAGTAGACAATCTGTCCAGATGATTTTGAAACGCATTTAGCGAATCTGCATTACCGGCATCAGTTGGCAAGATCTTCCAATGATGGTGCTGGTAAGATAATCATTGCCGCTTTCGTGGTCCTCCTCCTCCTCCTCATCATCATCATCAGCAGCAGCAGCAACAGCAGCATTGTCGTTGTCATTATATTTGTCACCATCATCATCACTACCACGGCTGCGCAATCCGACAGACACCATCATCATCATCATCATCATCATCATCATTGTCACGTGGGGTTTATGGGCTCTGCACAATGGAATTATGGACCCTCACGTTTATTCGGTGGGAACTGCTAGTAAGTCACCCTATGAATTACTTTAATAAATTTATTTGTTTAGCTCGTTCTGTGTTAAGGTTGGGGTACAGAAATAGATAGAAAAATGGTAAGAGATCACTGTCACACTAGCTTTCACACGGCTATGAATCATATGTAGACCAGCCACTTGATAACAGTTAAAATCACACATTTATTTCTTCTACTCTATACAAGATTCTCTAAGTACTAATCTAACTTAAAAAGTCTCAGTCACTGCTAATAGTTCGATCGCTGATAGTCTAGGCAGCTGTTTTTCTTCCTCGGGCACTTGCTATAATATTTCATGTAGATTTGGACTACTGTGGTCCGTTTTACAGTTTCTGAAGAGTTGGACTACTGTGGTCCTGCTATGATCAGTTTAAGTGCACCTTCGGAGATTACACTTAACTTTCTGATGGTGCGGTCGAAGTCCTTCTGTGAGGTAGCTTCTGGTACACCTTTGTCGTTGTGTAGTTGGGTTCCCTTGCCACGCTGTGGGGTCTGACAGGGTGTTTCTTCGGGTAGCTCTTTCCGTCTTGTGCGGTAGAGTCTCCTCAACCAACTAGTCGTTTCTGTGGAGTGGGGTGCACAGGATAGCTCGGGATAGCTCGCCTGCTCGTCTGTAATATAAGAGACGAAATTCTGCACAACCCTGAATAATCGGTTTGTGCAGAGCGTCTCACTGAAAGCCAAGTAGCCCTCAGTGATAGCTCCACATCTCTATACATAAGCGACGAACATTCTGCTACTTCCGGGGTCCCCTGTAATCTCACTCTAAATTCCTATACATACATAAATATCAATCATGTCTAACTATACACATACAGAATTAATAATATTACAAACATTCAGTGGTACAGCCACTGGTCTGCAAACATACATATAAGTTAAACAACAGTGGTTCCGTATGGTATACAACATGGCGGCGCAACCGGTCGTGTTTCGCCTCGTGCTCGGCTCTTCCACGTGGTACGGCAAATTCGGATTAATAATTCACATTTATGCATAGCAAATTCTTCAAACATAATTTCAACAATAATACAAATATATCACGATGAAACAGAAGGGTGTTCATTTACCTGTTTGACAAGTTCAGGCCCGTTGTGACTTGAGAGAATTCTAAGATTCTAAAGTCCTGCTTCCTGGTCTATGAGTGAAGATAGTTCTCTGCTAGCTAAGTAGATGTTACTTCTTCCTCGTCTCACACACGACTGATTCAAACTGTGTTAAGATCTGACACAGTCAGAACTGCTCTACCCACTGAGCCTGCTCTGATTGGTTAAAACGGTCCGATTCAAAGCTCAAGTGCTGAGTCACTGCGATGCGTGGGTCGGGCTCGCGGTGTGTGGTCTGCTGTGTAATTTAATTGCTGCTGTGTTATAGTCTAACTTCTAAAGTTACAAGTACTACACATGGCTAAATAGTCAACAAGCAGAGTTAAAACTAGCCAATTTATGACAGGCTCCCTCAACTGAAAAAAGGCGATGACTACTGGATTCGACCTTTTTCTACTACAGAGCCTAGTTTAACACTGCACTATCCTAGGGTCCTATTTACACACTAGTTAAGTTGCTCTACCTGAGCTGCAATGCTGTGCCAGGTAGCTATGGACACTAGTGACAGGGTTTTATTGGGCGGGGACGAATTCTGGTGCTGTGGCCCTTAGTTGTGTTGGGTGGGCGACAGCTGCTGTGTCCTCCACGAGATGGCGACTGAGGTAGTCGGCTCCGTGGTTCTCTTTGCCGGGGATGTACTCGATTTGGAATGAGTATGCCTGAAGGGTGAGTGCCCATCTCATCAGGCGAGAGTTCAAAGACTTGGAGGCTGCCAGGAACGATAGTGGTTGGTGGTCCACCTGAACTGTGAAGTGGGTCCCATACAGGTAGAGTTGGAATTTCTGTATGGCCCAGACTAGTCCAAGACATTCTTTCTCCGACGTGGCGTAGTGGGTCTCGGCGGGTCTCAATTTTCTGCTGGCGTAGGCGACAGGGAATAGCGTCTCTGCATTCTTGGGGTCGCGCTGTAGCAGTACTGCTCCGAGGCCTAAGTCGCTTGCGTCGGTGCGAAGAACGAATGGCTGAGTCAAATCGGGTAGGTGGAGTACTGGCGCCGATGTCATTCTGTCCTTGAGTGTTTGGAATGCTGTCTCGCATTCCGCTGTCCATACGACTTTGTCCGGGGCGATTTTGCGGGTTCCATTTGTCAGTGGTACGGCGATGCTGTTGTAGTTGGGGATGAACTTCTGGTAGAAGCCGCAGAGTCCTAGAAATGACTGCACTTCCTTCTTTGTCTTGGGCCTAGGAGCGTCGAGTAGGCGTTTCACTGTCTTTTCTACCGGTCGCAGGCTTCCTTGACTGATGGTGTGTCCCAGAAATTCTAGTTCTGTGAATCCAATCTGACATTTGGTGGGTCTTGCCGTCAATCCCGTGTCTCTGAGGCGGGCGAGTAGTTGTTGTAGGAGCGTGACATGTTCCTCCCACGTAGGTGTTGCGATGAGGATGTCGTCCATAAACGAATGTAGGTGCTCGCTGCTCAGGGGTGCCAGGAGTTTTCGCATCATGGCGCTGAAGATGCTGGGTGCGTTGTGGAGTCCGAATGGAAGCACGTTGAACTCGAAGTGTCCTTCCATAGTGCTAAACGCTAGGTACTTTCGGACTTGTGGTTGTACTGGTATCTGGTAGTATCCTTTGCTGAGGTCGATGCGTGAGAAGTACTTAGCGCGCTGTAGCTTGGCAAATAGGTCTGTCTGGTCTGGGAGTGGCTCTGGCTGGAACTGCGTTACCGCATTCAGGAGTCTGAAGTCGATGCACAGTCGATGCTCTCCGTTGGGTTTTCGCAACAATACCGTGCCTGCGCTGTAGGGTGAAGTAGACTCTGAGATGATTCCGGCTGCCAGTAAGGTGTCTATCTCTTCCTTGATGGCTCGCTGCTGAGACAGTGGCATCGGGTAGAGCTTCTGGCGGACGGGTGTTGGGTCGGTCACCGTTAAGGTTACTTCGACGAGGTCTGTCCTCCCTGGTCGGTCTGTGAGCACAGTCTGATGTTGTCGAATGACCTGTAGTACTTGCTGTTGCTGTTTAGCGGCTAGGTCTCCGTTGAGTATCACGTCTTTGTAGGTTTCTTTGGAGTGCAGGGGATACTCTACTGCATTGGTCTCCATGCTTTCTCCTTCTTCCGCGATGGCGATGGCTAACAAGTTGTGAGTGCTGGGGGTCGCTGGTCTGTCCGTATACTTCTTGAGGAGATTGATGTGGTGGTATCGGGCTCTCCCGTTCACCTCTACTTGGTAGACTGTCTTGGATTTCTTGGCAGTCACCCGGTACGGTCCTCTCCAAGCGATGTCCAGCTTGTTGGTTCCACTTGGAAGTAAGAGTAGCACTTGATCGCCGACTTGCAGTTCTCTGTCCTTCGCGTGGCGGTTGTAGTACTTCGCCTGACGGGCTCTTGCCTTCTTCAGTGCTTCACCAGCTTTCTTCCACGTTGCTTTGAGGGTTTCCTGCAGGTCTGCGACGTACTTGGTGGCACCTCTTGGTGTGTCGTCTATCTTGGCTTCCGTCCAACTTCTGCGTAGGGCTTCTAGCGGTCCTGCTAGAGGTCTGCCGAATAGCAAGGTTGACGGGGTGTAGCCTGTGGCTGCATGGGGCGTTTCTCTGTATGCGAACAGTGCCGCATTCACGTAGGTGTCCCACGCTTCTGGATTGTCGTCGGCGACTTTCCTGAGGATGGTGAGAAGGGTTCCATTCAGTCTTTCTACTTGTCCGTTGCTGGCTGGGTGGTATGGTGGTGTGCGAATGTGATGAACTTGTATCAACTCGAACACGTCTTGCATCAGGCGGCCGGTGAACTGAGATCCGTTGTCCGTTCTAATGCTGTCCGGGAATCCGACTCTGGTAAAGATGGCGATGAGTGCATCTGCGATCTTCTTGGTGTCGATCGCTGGCAACGGGACTGCTTCGCACCACATCGTACATGCGTCGACGAGTGTGAGTAGAAATCTGTTCCTCTTCTTGGTCATGGGCAGTGGTCCTACTATGTCTACTGAGACTTGCTGGAATGGCACGCCGACTACTACTGATGGTCCTAAGGTAACTGGTACGGTGTGAGGTCGCGGGGAATATCGTTGACATTGGTGGCAGGATTTCACGTAGCGCTTGACATCCTCCGTGATTCCTGGCCAATAGTAGTGTGCGCTGATTCTCTGCACTGTGGCTCCAATTCCCATGTGTCCGCTGAGTGGCATGCTGTGGCCTAACTCTAGTACTTGGGCTCGAAGGGTGGCTGGTAGTACTAGTTGGGTGTGATCTCCATCTCCTTGTCGATGTAGAACTCCCTCTTCCATGTAGAAGTCTCCCTTGTGCGGGGGTGTGTGCGCCTTGGGTAGCTTCTGGAAGCACTTCGCTATCGAGGTGTCTTCTTTCTGTGCTGTTTTGATCTCTTCGAGTCCTGGATTCGGAGCGAACTCGGGCTGGGGTGGTTGGGTTTTAGCTTGGGCCCTGGTTTGCACTGCAGCTATCTCTACAGTTTTAGGGGGCGTGCCTAAGAACACATACCTACAACCTAGCACTAGATCATACAGGGGTTTCTGTAAAACAGCTGCTTGGATTCGTCCTGTGACGTACCTACTCTCTACTTCTATCCATGCTATTGGGCAAGTAGTCTTCGGTTTCGTCAAGTCTGCTCCTTGTAAGTCGACTGTCTTGTCTGTCAAGTCCGCGCGCGATACAAGAGATTCGCTAACTATCGCGTCGTATGATAGACCTGTGTCATACAGACAGTTCGCTTCTTTTCCGTTGACCTTGACCGTGTCTGTCACCGATGGGTGATCTCCGATTGTGTGTGGCTTGTTACCGCTGCTTTGAGTTAGAACTCTGTGCGCTGGCCGGCTTTCGCGCTCTTCCCTACGTTGTGCGGCCAACTTGAAACATTCTGCGGTGGAGTGATTGTTTCTGTTGCAGAACGAACAATACCGTCTCTGTTCTGCGGGACCTCTTTTCCCGAATTCCGTGTTGGGTCCTTTATTTTGCCCAGGTCTGGGGTTATTCGGCTTATTCGCGGTGCGCTCTTCCCGGTTAGGGCTTCGTTTCTGTGCCTCTTTCCCGTTAGGCTTTAGGTCTCGCCTGAAGCTCTTGGCTTCTCCGTGTGCGGCCACGTACCTATCTGCGACCTTGACCAGATCTTCCAGTCTTTCCGCGCCCTGTTCTACTGAGAATGTTCTCAGCTCGGGGGTCATGGTTTCCCGTAGCTGTTCCCATACTAACAGTTCTGTCAGTCCATCATACGTCTTAGCCGTGGCTGACTGGCTAATCCACTTATCCAGCGTTGTGGACAACCGATCCGCGAACTGCGCATAGCTCTCTCCTTTCACTCTCCGGTTGGTGCGGAACTTTTGCCGGTAGCATTCTCCTGTTAGTTCGAATCCCGTTAGGAGTGCCTCTTTTACTTTGTGATAGTCAGTCACTCTGTCAGTCGGTAGCTTACTGTAGATGTCATAAGCCTTTCCTCTAAGCCCTTGACTAAGCTTAAAAGACCAATGAGTGGGATCTAGTTTGTACTCTGTTGCTAGACGCTCAAACCTAGTCAGATAGAGATCTAGACCTTCTTCTCTCTCATTGAATGTTCCCAGTGGAAATGACATTCCTTGTACAGGGTTGGATGCTACCTCTAGCTGATCTGAGTGGGGAGGGGTTGAGGAAGAACTTGAAGCTCCTGATCCCAATCTTCTTAGCTCTAACTCATGCTGTCTTTCTTTTTCCTTTTCTTCCCTCTCTTTTTCTTTTTCTGCCCTCTCATACTCCCATTTCCTAACTTCTGCATCTCTCTCTGCTGCTAGCTCTAATTTCCTCGTTTCTCTCTCTGCCTCTAATTTCTTCTGCTCTGCTTCTAGTTCTGCTTTTCGCTGTTCTGCTTCGAGTTTCTTCGCCTCTCTCTCTGCTGCTCTCTCTGCCTTAGCTTCCTGTTTCTCTACCTATGCATTGATATACGCAATTAGGTCTGCCCCTGCTAAGTGTAAAGCTTCTCCTAGTTCCTTGAAACGCAATCTCAAGGCCACTGGGTCCGACATTGCCAAACGTGTCTATGAACAACCTCTGAATCACGTGGAATACCAAAACACTAGCAATATTGCAATTCAATAAAAACAATGCAAAGACCATAAAATTCGTAATCAATAATAGAATACAACAAGAGTCAAATGGCATACAACAGTTATTTAAGCAAAACCTGCAAAAGAACAATGCAACATACAGGCACAAAAATATTTGAAGCAAAAAAGTTTTTAAGTAAAGAATAGTGCACCAACTGATCAGTCCTTGTTACCACTATTCTAAGTTATTCTACTACTCCTACTGTTATCTAATTTTATTGTACTTAGGTCCGGTTATCCTCAATTCCTATTATACACAGATCCTAGCTAGGCTCGCCAATTAAAGTGTCACGTGGGGTTTATGGGCTCTGCACAATGGAATTATGGACCCTCACGTTTATTCGGTGGGAACTGCTAGTAAGTCACCCTATGAATTACTTTAATAAATTTATTTGTTTAGCTCGTTCTGTGTTAAGGTTGGGGTACAGAAATAGATAGAAAAATGGTAAGAGATCACTGTCACACTAGCTTTCACACGGCTATGAATCATATGTAGACCAGCCACTTGATAACAGTTAAAATCACACATTTATTTCTTCTACTCTATACAAGATTCTCTAAGTACTAATCTAACTTAAAAAGTCTCAGTCACTGCTAATAGTTCGATCGCTGATAGTCTAGGCAGCTGTTTTTCTTCCTCGGGCACTTGCTATAATATTTCATGTAGATTTGGACTACTGTGGTCCGTTTTACAGTTTCTGAAGAGTTGGACTACTGTGGTCCTGCTATGATCAGTTTAAGTGCACCTTCGGAGATTACACTTAACTTTCTGATGGTGCGGTCGAAGTCCTTCTGTGAGGTAGCTTCTGGTACACCTTTGTCGTTGTGTAGTTGGGTTCCCTTGCCACGCTGTGGGGTCTGACAGGGTGTTTCTTCGGGTAGCTCTTTCCGTCTTGTGCGGTAGAGTCTCCTCAACCAACTAGTCGTTTCTGTGGAGTGGGGTGCACAGGATAGCTCGGGATAGCTCGCCTGCTCGTCTGTAATATAAGAGACGAAATTCTGCACAACCCTGAATAATCGGTTTGTGCAGAGCGTCTCACTGAAAGCCAAGTAGCCCTCAGTGATAGCTCCACATCTCTATACATAAGCGACGAACATTCTGCTACTTCCGGGGTCCCCTGTAATCTCACTCTAAATTCCTATACATACATAAATATCAATCATGTCTAACTATACACATACAGAATTAATAATATTACAAACATTCAGTGGTACAGCCACTGGTCTGCAAACATACATATAAGTTAAACAACAGTGGTTCCGTATGGTATACAACATGGCGGCGCAACCGGTCGTGTTTCGCCTCGTGCTCGGCTCTTCCACGTGGTACGGCAAATTCGGATTAATAATTCACATTTATGCATAGCAAATTCTTCAAACATAATTTCAACAATAATACAAATATATCACGATGAAACAGAAGGGTGTTCATTTACCTGTTTGACAAGTTCAGGCCCGTTGTGACTTGAGAGAATTCTAAGATTCTAAAGTCCTGCTTCCTGGTCTATGAGTGAAGATAGTTCTCTGCTAGCTAAGTAGATGTTACTTCTTCCTCGTCTCACACACGACTGATTCAAACTGTGTTAAGATCTGACACAGTCAGAACTGCTCTACCCACTGAGCCTGCTCTGATTGGTTAAAACGGTCCGATTCAAAGCTCAAGTGCTGAGTCACTGCGATGCGTGGGTCGGGCTCGCGGTGTGTGGTCTGCTGTGTAATTTAATTGCTGCTGTGTTATAGTCTAACTTCTAAAGTTACAAGTACTACACATGGCTAAATAGTCAACAAGCAGAGTTAAAACTAGCCAATTTATGACAATCATCATCATCATCATCATCATCATCATCATCATCATCATCATCATCATCATCATCATCATCATCATCATCATCATCATTATCTATGTTGTCATGATCGAACTTGTACTGCAAAAAAGATTTTAACAGCGGTGGCAGCTGTTGCGAGGTCGATGATGGAGTTTCAATAAAATGTGTGTCTTATGCTTGTAGGCCGCAGGGTGTTATAACTTCGTCGTCGGTCGTGTTTGTGTGTGTGTGGGAGGGGGTGTGTGGGGGGGGGGTGGTGTGGGTGTGTGTGTGTGTGTGTTTGTGTACATGTATGGGTATAATCTGTGGTGTGCTATTCTCACTTTTTCATTCTGTGTGTGTGAGTGAGTGTGTGTGAGAGTGAGTGAGTGAGTGAGAGAAAAAAGGAGAGAGAGAGAGAGTGAGTGTGTGTGTTATAGCTGGTTTGAGCTCTAGCTGAATAATGTTGCTGATACAGGCAATAAAAGGCGTTTGTTGGCAATTCGCAGTTAGTTGTATAAGGTGTTGCAATTTTTGCAATGGCCGTGTAGCTCTTGCTAGCGGTGGAGATGCGTTCGATCCACGAAGGGTAGAGTGAATGACGCAATGACAGATTGTAAAATTAGGCTTATAGTTATAGCCTTATATCTTCATCTTTTTCGTAAATAAAAAATATAAATCTCTGTCTGTCTCTCTCATTCTCTCTCTCTCTTTATTTTTTTACCTCATCCCCAAACACATACACCTTTCTCTCATACTGTCTGTCTCTATCTCTCTGCCTCTGTCTGTCTGTCTCTTTCTCACCTTATCCACAGAGACACTTACCTCTCTCTCTCACTTTCTCGTTCATCTTATCACGCACATCTCTCTCTCTCTCTCTCTCTTCCCTCCCCCTCTCTACCTCCGTCTCCTTATCCTTCTATCTCTCGATTGTTTGTTTGTTCGTTTTTCTGATTCTCTTTTTACAATCTCTCATTGTAAAATGCGTTGTAGGTTTGACAGAGTTGATAACACTATTCTGACACCATGTCAACGCCAGGTGCAACGTAAAGCTGGTTTCAGGGTAATTGGCTTGATGCGTACTCAGTGAAAGCCACAGTTGAAAACCTGTCTTTCCTTTATAGGCAAGACGCTTCACTGCGGCAACAGTACCCCCGTTGGAGTGCCGGGGGTTTTCAGTATAAATAGTATCCCCACTTTATGGAAATTTAGTGCTTTAAATTCCCACTGTCGCTGTCTCCTCATTTACTCTTTCCTATTCTTGCTCTGTCCTTCACTCTGCTATACTATCTTCTTCTTCGCTAGATCAATGACCTACCTTTTTTCTTAAAAACTCTTCCTGGACAAGACTCCTTGTTTGTGTATGAGGTCTGTTGGATCAGCTTGGGAGTGTTGGACGCTTTCTGCCGGGTGGTCACTAGGGCTTCCTATGAATGTACTATTTAGCACTATAGGCATTTTATATGTATGTGTTTGGTTGATGATTTATAATGATGTTTGTATTCTATTTTGTTTTTGTAACCGGGGTGTTCGCGTAGTTGAGGTCAACCCTCAGCCGTCCCCCGCGTGGGATGTCTTTATTGTAAAGTGACTGGCCGGTGGAGGGCATTCAATTTTCCCACTGGGGTTGTTTCAGCAGATCTTTTATGCGGATCGGGGGTTGTCCGGTCCTGATTTGGCTCGGAAGAGTCCGCTGGACCTAAAGCAACAATAAATCAATCAATAAAAAAAAAAAACGATGCGTACTCGCACAGGCATGGGTTCTTGAGAGTAAAACATATGATTAAAGAACTAATACCTCGGAAGATTCGTAGTTCCTTTTTGTAATATCGTTGTCTAGCGCTTATTTTGTATAACAGGAATTTATTTCGCCAATTGACATGTAATAGATATCGGAATATTATTTGGTGTTGGACAATGGCAGAATGGTTTAGATTTAACAACATCTCTCTCTCTCTCTCTCTCTCTCTCTCTTTCTCTCTGTCACTCTCTCTCTCTCTTACACACACGCACACATACCTACATACACAGATACACACATGTATGCACAACCACACACACTCGCATAAGCATACCCAACATTAACAGATAAACAGATAGATATAGTAAAACACAAATGACTAGTCTAAAGTGATCACAAAAACATTCTAAATTATAATAGTCGCTTTAGTATATAGATATAGATGTACGAGCATGTAGGGAGAAGCAGGGCGTGCGCACGGCAGGGGGATCAGCGGTGGGAGGAGGATGCGGCGTTTAGAGATCTTACAGTTTGAGGGTAAAAGGAATCTTTAAAGCGGGAAGTGTGGGATCTGAAAGATCGAAAGCGGTGGCCAGAGGGGAGAAGTTCGAACAGGGGGTGGGCAGGGTGGGAAGAGTCAGAGAGGATCTTGTCGGCTCTGTTGAGAGAGCGGGTCGAGTAGATGGAGGCCAGAGAGGGGAGCTCACAGCCTACAATCCTGCCTGTATGTTGTCATATGCCACGTTATTAACTTAAAGTGATAGAATTGAATTTGAATTGGGTAGTGCATAATATAATAGCGCCAGTTCATTCACTGTGGGAGGCTGAACAATAAAAATTTAATATATTTGCCTTGAATCTTGTATACTGTGAGTGCAAACATACTTTATACATGAGAAGATGTAGTACGGATATTTGATCTGCGTCATCAGTCACGCAGCATTCTATTCAGAGGCATGCACTGTATTTAATAGTGAATACAATTGCCTCTAACTGCTTGTTTCCCTGCATGTACTCTGCACCATCCCTTTGTGAGTCTCTCTCTTTCTCTTTCTCTCTATCTTCTCTCTCTGTCTTATTCTATCTCTCTCTCGCTCTCTCCCTTTCTCTCCCTCTTCCTGTCTCTCTTTCTCGCGCTCTCTACCAAAGAGATGATGATGATGATGTTGATGATGATGATGATGATGATGATGATGATGTCGACCACGACGGAAATGATGATGAGGATCATGGTTTATGATGATGAGGAGGAGGAGGGGGAGGATTTATGATGATGATGATGATGATGATGATGATGATGATGATGATGATGATGATGATGATGATGATGACGATGATGATGATGATTGTGGTGGTGGTGTTTGCACTTTCCGTTAGGCGCAGTATTCCTTGAAAACGTTATGCTAGATATTGTCGATGAAAAATGTCGCCGAAGTTCATACTATTATAATTACGTTATGTGTACATTTTTCAACCAGCGAATACTTATACAATTTCAGAAGTCCTGTCAAGACGGAGAATAGTTAATACAGGCACAAGTAAGATGTTTTTAAAAATATATTATTGAAACCATGCTTTCGAATTTGCTATAAAAAATGAAAAAAAAAAACACTTGCTTTCTCAATGTAAAACAGTAAATAAAGTGCAAAGAAACCTGGTTGAAATTTTTGTTCTTTTTATACAATGATATTTGAAGTATTTATGTAATAACGTTTGTGTCTGAAGGGTGTGTCAGTGTGTTTATTGTTGCCACATATTGTTGCCGCGACGCCACTGATGTAAGAGGAAAGTTTGCAAGCTTTTGACAGTTTCGTTATTTGTTCAGAGGGTGTTTCAGCTTTCCTTTCGCGCTGTGCAGAAATAAATCTCTTGATGGAGTGAGGCGTGCATTCGCATTGGGAATGGATGATATATTAAATGATTGGCTGACCGTCTGAAGGGTTGTACTTCATAGATAGACTTAGATTCGGTTTTCAATTATTCTCTTTACACACTTAAAAAAACAACAACAACAAAACCGAAATTATACAGAAGGAAATCCTAGTCTGAAATTAAAAGGGATTCTAATTGATTGATTGATTGATTGTTGCTTTAGGTCCAGCGGATTCTTCCGAGCCAAATCAGGACCGGACAACCCCCGATCCGCATAAAAGATCTGCTGAAACAACCCTAGTGGGAAAATTGAATGCCCTCCCCCATCCAGTCACACAATAAAGACATCCCACGCAGGGGACGGCTGAGGCTTTACCCCAACTACTCGAACCCCCGGTTACAAAAACAAAATAGAATACAAACATCATTATAAATCATCAACAAAACACATACATATAAAATGCTTATATTGCTAAATAATAACATCATAGGAAGCCCTAGTGACCACCCGGCAGAAAGCGTCCAATACTCCCAAGCTGATCCAACAGACCTCATACACAAACAAGGAGTCTTGTCCAGGAAGAGTTTTCAAGAAAAAAGGTAGGTCATTGATCTAGCGAAGAAGAAGATAGTATAGCAGAGTGATAGGACAGAGCAGGAATGGGAAAGAGCAAATGAGGAAGACAGCGACAGTGGGAATTTAAAGCACTAAATTTCCAGAAAGTGGGGATACTATTTATACTGAAACCCCCGGCACTCTAAAAGGGATTCTATATTCAGCACAAACCTACACAGTGAATGCATAAGTAAACACACAGGGGTGGCGTGGTAGTTTAGTTGGGTTTCCTATGGCAAAGGTCGCAGGTTCGAACCCAGGATGTGACGAATTTACGTGATATAGGTACGAGACTTTTCAGGACACCGAGGTGTTTTTTTCGGTACTCCAGTTTTCTCCCTCGCTTCAGTAATGGTTTTGGAGTCAGTCAATTTAAGAAACAAACCAACAACAACAACAACAACAATAACAATAATAATAATAATAATAATAATAATAATAATAATAATAATAATAATAATAATAATAATAATAATAAATTATTACTTAGTTTAGGTAGCGCAAAATCAGACAAAATGTTTGCTCAAAGCGCTTTCTGTTATGATATCTGTAATAGCAATCTCTTGAGATCGCCGCGCTTTGAGTTCGATTGAAAAAGAAAAGCGCATGATAGTATCCTTTATTATTATTATTATTATTATTATTATTATTATTATTATTATTATTATTATTATTATTATTATTATTATTGGTGTGTGTGTATGGGTGTGTGTGTGTGTGTGTTTGTGTGTGTGTGTGTGTGTGCTTTTTAAGTATGTGTCTGTGTTTTTATGCGCGTTTGTCTGTGTGCGTTTGTCTGTGTGTGTTTGTGTGTGTATATGTGAGTGTGGGTGTGTAATTGGAGAGGAAGGGGGGTCTGAGGTTGGGGCAGATAAAAAAAATGAAGCGTTCTATTTTTGTTCAGCACCGCACAGATCTATTATCTGAGAATCACGTTTAATAAACCCCCTTGGCCGACGTTCGGTGCAGTGAGTCAGCGGATCGTTTATGGGATGAAGTTGTAAAGTCCGACCTACACGAATCAGCCTTGGGCGCATCGAAAGCAGGCTAGAAAAATGAGATTGCCTCGAAGATCAGCTTCGCCAACGCTGTAGAACTAGGCTGATAACAGAGGCCATCTGAATGTGGGCAGCGGGACACGTAGGCCTACGCCCGTTGAAAACGGTGACCATTACCGCTCGCTCTTTCCATTCGATTGTGTTAATTGGTACGTGTGCTTTGGACCTTAGGCTACATGCATGTTAAGAGGGGGTACGGCGTGTTGAAACTGTTTTCATCAAATTCAGATTTTAAAAAAAAATCAAACACATTTTGTAAGAAGCTCAAGAAGAGAGAGAGACAGAGACAGATTAAAAAAAAAAAGAGAGAGAGAGAGAGAGAGAGGGGGAGGGAGGGAGGGAGAGAAAGGCGGGGGGACAAAACGTTTACTGGAGTTCATTGATAGCATCTTGGATACAATCCTTATTACATGTAGTTGCTAACCTCCGTGGAAAGAGGGAATGATAGGACAGATTTATCTCCCCTTCTCTGCTGCCATAGGTTTGTATTTGTGGATGTAAGCCATAGATAGTACTACAGGTGGCCATTTCTCTGTTCTCAACTCACCAATACATCGGCTGGGCTTGGTGAAAATCTTGCGACTGGTTTTCCAGAGCATAATAAGACTCCTGAATGAAATGTATCAGAAGAATATCTTCATGCGAAAAAAGTATTCACGAGCGAGAGAAAGATAAAGAGAGAGAAGGAGGGAGAGAGGGAGGGAGAGAGAGGGAGGGAGAGAGGAGTCGGATGAGGGGGGTGGGAGGGAGAGTGGATGAGGAAGGGGAAAGAGATTGAGCTGAGAGAAGGAGAGGGAAGGGGGTTAAGGATAACATACAGAAAGAAAGCTCACACACATTGCGGCGCTGTTGTTGACTGATTACGTTGAATAACGTGTTTTATTACAAATTCAAGCTGACTGCTGGGTCGCCTGTTGCAATGATTTAGCCATACTCACGAAGTAATAGCACATATTTAAGGTAAACTAGCTGTATCTTCTTCTTCTTCTTCTTCTTCTTCTTCTTCTTCTTCTTCTTCTTCTTCTTCTTCTTCTTCTTCTTCTTCTTCTTCTTCTTCTTCTTCGTCTTCGTCTCCGTCTTCGTCTTCGTCTTCTCCTTCTTTCTATTCTTCTCCTCCTCCTCTTCCGTCTTCTTCTTCTTCTTCTTCTTCTTCTTCTTCTTCACCCGATACACATTGGTCGAAGGCTACTAGAAGCATGCTGTAGTAGTCGTCTCAACAGGCCATAAAGCATGCTCTCATGCTTCAGAGCACTGCTTCCTATACGCTTCAAGCCCTATTGATTGATTGATTGATTGATTGATTGATTGTTGCTTTAGGTCCAGCGGACTCTTCCGAGCCAAATCAGGACCGGACAACCCCCGATCCGCATAAAAGATCTGCTGAAACAACCCTAGTGGGAAAATTGAACGCCCTCCACCGGCCAGTCACTTTACAATAAAGACATCCCACGCAGGGGACGGCTGAGGCTTTACCCCAACTACTCAAACCCCCGGTTACAAAAACAAAATAGAATACAAACATCATTATAATCCTATCCTATCCTGTCCCATAACCCGAAGGTCGTAGGGGCACCACAGATGATCGCTTAACCAGCATACTCCATCTTTCTCTGTCCTCAGCAGCCCTCATGGCTTCGCTCAGTGTCAAACCAGTCCATTCTCGAATGTTGTCCTCCCACCTCTTTTTCGGTCTCCCCCTTCTTCTACCTCCTTGCACTGTGCCTTGCAGAATGGTCTTTGCAAGGCCTGATGATCTGGTGACGTGGCCATACCATCGGAGTTTCCGTTTCTTCACCACTGTGAGCAGGTCATCGTGTTGTCCAATGGCTTGTGTGATGGTCTGTCGGACTTCAACGTTGGTGATGTGTTGGGTATAGGAAATGCACAGAAGTCTTCTGTAGCACCTCATCTCCATGCTTTGTATTCTTCGTTGGAGATCTGCTGTGAGGGTCCATGCTTCGCAAGCATATAGGAAGATGGAGATGACCAGAGAGCGCAGCAGTCTTACTTTGGAATGTAGACTGATGGTTCTGTCTTTCCAAATGGGCTTCAACCTTGTCAGGGCAGCAGTTGTTTGTGCGATCCTGGAGAGGACTTCCTGTCGAGACCCATTGTCTGACACAATGGCTCCTAAATATTTGAAGCTGTGCACTGTGTTGAGGGATTGGCCTTGTACTTTGATGTCCGTGTTGATGCCATTGGTGTTGTTGGTCATCATTTTGGTCTTCTCTGCACTTATTTCCATTCCATAAGCTCTGGAGGTGGTGTCAAGCCTCTGTACAAGCTGTTCAAGTTCTTGTTCCTCTCCAGCCAATCCATCAATATCATCCGCAAAACGAAGATTGGAGATTGCTCTGCCCCCTATGCTGACTGTGCCTTCGTGATCTGCAAGAGCATCTGACATGATGCGCTCTAGGAAGATGTTGAAGAGTGTTGGAGAGAGTAGGCATCCTTGACGCACACCGATTGTTGTTCTGAACCAGTTCCCGATGACGCTGTTATGGAGGACTGCACTGGTAGCCTTGTCATACAGGCTTTTGATGACTTCTATGATTTTAGGGCTGATGTTGTACACTTTCATGGTTGCCCATAGAGCTGCATGCCAGACTCGGTCAAATGCCTTCTTGAAGTCTATGAACACATGATATAGATGTTGTTGGTGCTGTAGGTATTTCTCACAGATTATTCTGAGGTTGAAAATCTGTTCAGTGGTACTTCGCCCTGCCATGAATCCTGCTTGTTCTTCAGCTATGATTTGTTCAGCTTGTGGTTTCAACCTGTTGAGTATTATTTTCAGGAGGACCTTGCTGGGATGGCTGATGAGGCTGATGGTGCGGTAATTTTCACACTCCTGAAGGTTACCTTTTTTAGGAAGAGTGATGACAAGCGACTGGGTCCATGGTGTAGGCCATTCCCCATTCTGCCAGATCTTGTTACAGATAGTGGTGAGAGCATCAGTCATCGCTTCTCCTCCTGCTTGTAGCAGTTCCGCTGGTATGTTGTCCACTCCCGCTGACTTCCCTTTCTTCAGCGATTGCACTGCTGCCTCAACTTCTTCCCGGAGAATTGGGAGGATTTCTTCTTCTTCTCTGCTCTCGGGACATGCTAGAACTGATGGGTCTCCATTTGGTGTATGGTTGTAAAGGTCAGAGCAGTACTCTGTCCATCTGTCCAAGACTTCTTGTTCTTCTGTAAGGCAAATGCCAGACTTGCTTTGGATAGTGGAGACTTTGGGCTGTTTAACACTTGTCAGCCGCTTCACAGTCTGGTAGGCCTTCTTGCTGTTGTTCTTGTTCAGATTGTTCTCTATTTCCTGGCATTGATCTTCTATCCAGTTCTCCTTTGCTGTGCGCATGCCTTTTCGGATGTCATTGTTGATTTTTCGGTAGACATCAGCTCCCTGTGAGGTGTTCTTTTTCTTTTTTAACTCTCTTCGTTTATCACACAGATCCAAAAGTTCAGGTGTGATCCACGGCTTCTTCTTTGGTCGGTGCTTGCCAAGGATCTCAGTGGCGGCATCTGTTACAGCTGAGTTGAAGGTATTGGTCATGGTGTTGACATCTACTTCGCCTGCCCCCAAAATAAGCAGTGGTGCAAATTTCCCTCCAATTGTGGCCTGAAATATTTTTGCCACCTCCGGGTCTTGCAGTTTGTCCAGGTCGAACTTCAGCCTAGTGCACTTTGCTGTATTTACTCTCTTCAAATGGAGCCGGAAAGACATCATCACGAGATCGTGGTCACTTCCAATGTCTGCTCCTGGAAAAGTGCGTGTCCTGCCAATGTTGATGCTTGATCTGAAGCGTTTCTTGACCATGATGTAGTCGATCTGGTTGTGATGTTCCCCGCCGGGACTGTGCCATGTCCATCGTCTGGATTTTTTGTGGAGACCAAGCGTGTTTGCCAGTACCAGATTGTTGTATCTGGCAAACTCCAATAGCCTCAGACCCCTGTCATTTGTCTCGTTGTTGCAGTGGGGTCCGCATGTGTCTCCCCAGTTGCGGTGCGCATCTTGGCCAACCTTGGCATTCCAGTCGCCTTGCACTATGACTATGTCCTTCTTCGGCACTTGGTCAAGGACCGCCTGTATATTTTCATAAAAATCCTCCACTTCGCTGTCTTCATAGTCTGATGTTGGGGCATAGGCCTGGATGATGGTAATGTTGAAAGGGGTTGCTCTCAGACGGATGGTAATGAGTCTACTGGAGACTGGGCGGCAACCCATGACAGTGGCTAGAATGTTCTTGTGGACCAAGAATCCAACGCCGTGTTCGTGCCTGTCATCTCTACCGCTGAAATAGAGCTTGTGGCCTTTGTCAGTCGTTGTTTCACCTAGGCCTTTCCAGCGCAGTTCGCTGATACCTAGAACGTTCCATCGATAGTGGTCCAGCTCGTGGGCCAGTTCTTCTAATTTTCCTTCCGCAGTTAGGGTCCTGACGTTCCAGGTTCCTATGACGATGTTGTTTCTCGTGCGGATCTTGCTATATTGTCCATCAGTAGCATACTTAACACCTCCGTCCTGGTGGCCAACGGAAGGCGCGGTCCTTGTGCCGGGTGACGGCCCGGGCGACGACCGATCCGGTATGGAATTAGTGGATTGTGTCATCATGTAGTGTGTCTTGGGCAAAAAAGACCTGGCAGGGCCCAATCCTCTCCAGGCTGTTGGCCACAGCCGAAATCCACGAATACAGTGTGGCTCGCCTTGGCCCTGAGCACGTGGTCGTTGAACCTGTAGTAACGTGAGGTTCCTCCGCCCTGGCCGGTGACTTCTGTGTAGAAGACTTTCGCCCAGTGATGCCGTGCTAACATCACCCCTGTTAGTCGCCTCTTACGACACGCCGGGAAACGTTGGGTCTATTCTATTTGCCCGAACCCACAGAGCTAATCATTATAAATTATTAACAAAACATATACATATAAAATGCCTATATTGCTAACTAATACAATCATATGAAGCCCTAGTGACCACCCGGCAGAAAGCGTCCAACACTCCCATGCTGATCCAACAGACCTCATACACAAACAAGGAGTCTTGTCCAGGAAGAGTTTTCAAGAAAAAAGGTAGGTCATTGATCTAGCGAAGAAGAAGATAGTATAGCAGAGTGATAGGACAGAGCAGGAATGGGAAAGAGCAAATGAGGAAGACAACGACAGTGGGAATTTAAAGCACTAAATTTCCATAAAGTGGGGATACTATTTATACTGAAACCCCCGGCACTCCAACGGGGGTACTTTTGCCGCAGTGAATCTGTCTTGCCTACAAAGGAAAGACAGGTTTTCAACTGGGGCTTTCACTTTTCCCTTTATAGGTTTGAACAATCTACAGTGGCAAGATTGCTCATGACCCCAAGGGGTGCTTCAAGCCCTAGGAGCATTGACCAATGAACTCATGAAAATAGAAAATGTAAGTTTCGTCTCCTCTAGGAAACGAATTAGGTCAAACTGTATTTGTTTGTAGATCAACTGTCTTTTACGAACCGTTTAAGAATGTTTTTGAACCGTTTGTTGACACCGGATAGTGTCCTCACTTGGTTTCATACAATTTAAGAATCCAACAAGGCGAATGGGTTTTTGAGACGGAAAGAGCGGAATGTTGTAGAGCAACATTATGTATATATTTACAGTGAAATTGCGCTTTTTCCGTCACCATAGAGCTTGAAGCGTATAGGAAGCAGTGCTCTGAAGCATGAGAGCATGCTTTATTGCCTGTTGAGGCGACTATTAAAGCATGCTTCTGGCAGCCTTCGACCAATGTGTACCGGGTGTCTTCTTCTTCTTCTTCTTCATCTTCTTCTTCTTCTTCGTCGTCGACGTCTCTTTCTTCGTCTACGTCTTCATCTTAGTCTCTTTCTCCGTCTCCGTCGTCGTCTTCTAGGGCTTTTATGAATTTTTCTACTTGTCTTATTTAACATGTGTACAGTAGACCAAGAAAACGGAACCATCGGCAAGAATGTTGTGGATCCCCGATAGTGAACGTGTAGCGCAGTAGTACATCAGAAAGACAAATGGTACGTATCATATATAATTATAAAGAGCGTATTACTGCGTTACCCGTCCGCTATGGGAGATCCACAAAATTCTTACCCAGGGTCCATTCTTCTTGGTTAATGCACTTGTGAGTGGACATACACACTCCAAGCTGAGGTGTTTGCTGCAAAATAAAAATTAATGCTCGAGGTTTCTTGTGTTTTCATTACTGTCTTATTACAGAATTCAACACTTTAAATTAGAGTATAAACCGAGATCTAGTCTGTGCTCACACGCATTTCGTCGCCTGGAGTTTAAAAATCCTGACTTCAAAGCTCATGTCCTAGACGGGTGAGTGCCGCATCGCCAAATGTATTTCATCGCCGATGGTTCTGCGCATGCGTGTGCTTACATGTGTCGGAAACGGAAGTCAGCATCTATTTAAAGTGGTCATCGTATTCGGTAATCCGCCACACCGAGTGTAAACAAGCTGTAGGTACTAGCTCTGTTCACCAAAAATTGGAAATTATTGGATAGGTTTCATTTCTTGTGCTTGTCAACATCTTGGGGAACTTCTTGAAGGCCTACTTTGCACTCGATATAAGTGCACTCTTGTTTATTCGACTGGGAACATTTTACGATAACTGGGCATTCTTCGATGCCTCACGCATCGTAATTCGTCGTCCCCTCTTTTTCCAGTCATGCGCAGAACTTGATAGAACTGACCTCCGGAAGTTCACGCATGCGCAGAACCATCGGCGATGATTTACATTTGGCGATGCTACACCGGCTAAACTTAAATACACCCAGAGAGCACTAGGTCCTTTCTCCCCAGTGCCCGGTCGATCAGGATTGTGCTCAGTGGTCTGGGCGTCAGAGGATGCGCCCAAAGCGGCAGGTGAGTGCCTTGGGCGGCTTGAGTTAGAGCCTTGTCGAATAGCGCCTTGAGCAGCTCTTGAGCTGGAAAAACGCTATATAAAAGTGATCTTTCGTTTACAAAAAAGGCGCTATATTATTATTATTATTATTATTATTATTATTATTATTATTATTATTATTATTGTTATTTTATTTTATTTTTTTTTTAAATTATAAAATGAATAAATAAAATGCATTCATTCGTGTTTTCATTGCTGTCATACGTACGGCTGACTCCGACGTTCGTGATTACAGGAGAAAACGTATGAAAATGAATTAGCTTGGAAAGGACGGTGATATTATGGTAGTTTTGAAACCATCAGCTTAAATGTAAAACATTTAACAAAAGTTCAGAAATGTACACTGAGCCTTGTGTACTTGATAACGCGCCTGTAGAGAGGGACGCACCAATTTAGCAACACATCTCTCACCAACCCATCGCTGTGGGCTAAATTTACCGATGCACTCTTTCTCCTCACCCTTAACTCACGTGATCGGCGTTCACGCTTTTCAAATGTCAGGGCTAGGGACACTTTACCGTGGCAAATGACTCTTCAACGACCGGAAGTGGATTTTTAAAATGACGTGGATTGGCATTTGTTCAGTCTGTCTAATCCCTAAGCCTGTCCAGCCGTTTGGGGAGACATGAGGGACGCTATCGCGGAAGATGATGATGTACGTAAGCCTCCCCGAGGTCTATCCCGTAACTCGAAAGTCGTTGGGGCACTACAAGATGATCGTTTAACCAGCGTACTTAATCTTTTTCTATCCTCAGCAACCCACATGGCTTCGCTCATTGTCAAGGCAGTCCATTCTCGAATGTTGTCCTCTCACCTTTTTCTGTCTCGCTCTTCTTCTGCCTTCTTGCACCGTGCCTTGCAGGATGGTCTTTGCAAGGCCTGATGCTCTGGTGACGTGGCCATACCATCGGAGTTTCCATTTCTTCACTACTGTGAGGATGTCATAGTATTGTCCAATATGGCTTGTGTTATGGTCTGTCGGACTTCGTCGTTGGTGATGTGCTGGGTATAGGAAATGCCCAATGCGCTTTTAAAAAAAAAAAGTTGCTGGATAGGCACCCAAAATTGTGGGAAAATGGACCTGCGGTTTATCATACCACACAAAACAGGGCGAGGAAATACAGTGTTATATTTCAAGTAATGGTCAAATTCACGTTGTAGATTTCCCGCGAGCGACAGCACAGTTACTAGCCATTTGGGGAGCATGCTGAGTCGCCGGTTCCTTTTTCTAAGCGCATGTGTGGCTGTATCAGTTTGTAGGTTTTGTACGAGAGATAGAGAGAGAGAGACAGACAGACAGACACACAGAGAGGGAGAGAGAGCTGACATACAAGTCATGTTATACTGTGCTCAATTTGTTTGTGATTATTTTCTAAGGTACATGTAATGTGATAGGCACTAATCGATTGAAATGTTTGTTTGTTTGTTTGTTTGTTCGTTTGTTTGTTTGTTGTGGCTGTTGTTTTAATTAAATTTGGCGTCAGCTGGTGTCCCTTTTACGATATAATGTAATTTGGTTTGGTTTTTCCATTTGTTCCCTGTCTTTATCTATTTTTATTTTTATTTTATTTCTGCGATTGTCCTCTTGCATACTATCACTCCACCTGTTACCTTATCCCTCTATATGCTTCCCACCCCAAACCAACCCTGTATTATCTTCCCCTTATGGTCTATCGCTCCTACAGTTACTCTTTCTCACCCCCTTTCCTGTCCCTGTTCTCCTTGTTGTTGTTGTTGTTGTTGTTGTTGTTGTTGTTGTTGTTGTTGTTGTTGTTGTTGTTCTTCTTCTTCTCCTCCTCCTCCTCCTCCTCCTCCTCCTTCTTCTTCTACTTCTTCTTCTTCTTCTTCTCCTTCTTCTTCTTCTTCTTCTTCTTCTTCTTCTTCTTTCTTCTTCTCTTCTTCTTCTTCTTCTTCTTCTTCTTTTTCTCTTCTTCTCTTCTTCTTCTTCTTCTTCTTCTTTCTTCTTCTTCTTCTTCTTCTTCTTCTTCTTCTTCTTCTTCTTCTTTTTTTCTTTTTCTTCTTCTTCTTCTTCTTCTTCCTCTTCTTCTTCTTCTTCTTCTTCTTCTTCTTCTTCTTCTTCTTCTTCTTCTTCTTCAGCAAGTTTGTGTCCCTGTCCTCGTTGTTGTTGTTATTATTATTATTGTTGTTGTTATTGTTGTTGTTGTTGTTGTTGTTGTTGTTCTTCTTCTTCTTCTTCTCTTCTTCTTCTTCTTCTTCTTCTTCTTCTTCTTCTTCTTCTTCAGCAAGTTTGTGTCCCTGTCCTCGTTGTTGTTGTTATTATTATTATTGTTGTTGTTATTGTTGTTGTTGTTGTTGTTGTTGTTGTTGTTGTTGTTGTTCTTCTTCTTCTTCTTCTTCTTCTTCTTCTTCTTCTTCTTCTTCTTCTTCTTCTTCTTCTTCTTCTTCTTCTTCTTCAGCAAGTTTGTGTCCCTGTCCTCGTTGTTGTTGTTATTATTATTATTGTTGTTGTTATTGTTGTTGTTGTTGTTGTTGTTGTTGTTGTTCTTCTTCTTCTTCTTCTTCTTCTTCTTCTTCTTCTTCTTCTTCTTCTTCTTCTTCTTCAGCAAGTTTGTGTCCCTGTCCTCGTTGTTGTTGTTATTATTATTATTGTTGTTGTTATTGTTGTTGTTGTTCTTCTTCTTCTTCTTCTTCTTCTTCTTCTTCTTCTTCTTCTTCTTCTTCTTCTTCTTCTTCTTCTTCTTCAGCAAGTTTGTGTCCCTGTCCTCGTTGTTGTTATTATTATTATTATTGTTGTTGTTATTGTTGTTGTTGTTGTTGTTGTTGTTCTTCTTCTTCTTCTTCTTCTTCTTCTTCTTCTTCTTCTTCTTCTTCTTCTTCTTCTTCTTCTTCTTCTTCTTCTTCTTCTTCTTCTTCTTCAGCAAGTTTGTGCCTGGAGGTAAATCCTGTATGGTTCAGCGCCATGAGTAACTCGAGATGAAAAAGCGCGCTCTATGAACAATAAATATAATATTATTATAAAATTTGTAATACTTATTTTATAAATAAGTGCATACATTTTGTTGGACGCACGCTTTGAGTCTGCTCAAATAAAGCGCGTAATGTATCCCGTAGTAGTAGTAGTAGTTGATTGATTGATTGATTGTTGCTTTAGGTCCAGCGGACTCTTCCGAGCCAAATCAGGACCGGACAACCCCCGATCCGCATAAAAGATCTGCTGAAACAACCCCAGTGGGAAAATTGAATGCCCCCCACCGGCCAGTCACTTTACAATAAAGACATCCCACGCAGGGGACGGCTGAGGCTTTACCCCAACTACTCGAACCCCCGGTTACAAAAACAAAATAGAATACAAACATCATTATAAATTATCAACAAAACACATACATATAAAATGCCTACAGTGCTAAATAATGACATCATAGGAAGCCCTAGTGACCACCCGGCAGAAAGCGTCCAACACTCCCAAGCTGATCTAACAGACCCCATACACAAACAAGGAGTCTTGTCCAGGAAGAGTTTTCAAGAAAAAAGGTAGGTCATTGATCTAGCGAAGAAGAAGATAGTATAGCAGAGTGATAGGACAGAGCAGGAATGGGAAAGAACAAAATTTTAATGAGGAAGACAGCGACAGTGGGAATTTAAAGCACTAAATTTCCAGAAAGTGGGGATACTATTTATACTGAAACCCCCGGCACTCCAACGGGGGTACTGTTGCCGCAGTGAAACTGTCATGCCTATAAAGGCAAGACAGGTTGTCAACTGGGGCTTTCACTTTTCCCTTTATAGGTTAGAACAATCTACAGTGGCAAGATTGCTCATGACCCCAAGGGGTAGTAGTAGTAGTAGTAGTAGTAGTAGTAGTAGTAGTAGTAGTAGTAATAGAAATAGAAGTAATAGTAGTAGTAAATACATGTGTTTTTAATATGGTGCTTTCCAGCTCGAGAACTGCTTACACCGCTGGTAGAAATAGATCTAACTCAAGCCGCCCGCCAACTTACTGTTTTATACGCTTTGACGTTTGCTTAAAGGTAGGCTACGTGGTGCGGCTTTTATTGACGTTGTGCGCTAAATGCCGGCCATTGGAGGGCAGCTGGGGCTGCGGAGTTAATTGGACGTGAAAACCAATCGATTATCGATGGCCAGTCCACTGGACGTTGCTTATAATAATCAGTGTTACTATTAAACTGTTGGGCACTAAGCGCCCTTACTCTAAGTAATTGCAGCCTGACGGCCTGTGTTAATTGGAAAGGGTCTGGACGTTCGCCTAGTCCACTAACTGAACTGGTTTGTAAACCATACTATCTAGATCTCGATTTACTTCTTAATGGCCTATCTTAATAGGAAGGCTCGTGGAGGTTCACGAACCTTTTTATTCCCCTCGAGGTTCTAAGATCCCGCATCTAGGTTCCTGAATGTTTTTTTTTCTGTCTATAGGTTCATATATTTTGTGAATAAATTTCGAACATCAGCTGATCTCTTTCTCTCTCTCGCTCTCATCGGTGGAAAAGATTGGAAGATTAGACTTTATAATTAGTCTAAAATCTGTATCCCTAATAAAATAGTGTCAAAGCTCTCTCTCTCTCTCTCTCTCTCTCTCTCTCTCTCTCTCTCTCTCTCTCTCTCTCTCTTATCCTGAGGAATGGAAGGAATATGTGATCGTACCGTTATTTAAGAAAGGGAACGCAAACAAACCTGAAAATTACCGAGGTATCTAGGCAGTGTTACTAGTAAATTATATGGCACAACTATTAACAGTGGCCCACAACTCTAGGTCTCACAGAATAATATTACAGGGGAATATCAAGCTAGCTGGATTCAATAAATAATAATCTACCATTGATCAAATTTTTACTCTTATAGCTGCTGTTCAAAAACAATTGATACAAAATTATACCTCGCTTTTGTAGATTTTGAAAAAGCATTTGATTCCATTTCTAGGAAATTGTGGCCTGTTTTGTTGAAAAACGGTATCTCAGGAAAGTTGAATTTTTGTATAAAAAGTATATATAATGATGTAAAGACTAAAAATAGATGTGGTACAAATTGTACTGACTTCATTAAGTGTACTAGAGGTGTAAAACAGGGAGACGTGTGTAGTCCAATTTTGTTTTATCTTTTTGTTAATGAAGTAGCGATTGAAATAATGCAGAATGGTAAACACGGTTTCATTATTAATTTTGATTTGATGGAGTTGTTTATTTTAACCTTTTCTGATGATGTTGCTTTGTTGACTGAAACAGCTGTTGGTCTACAGACTCAGCTAAATAATTTACACGCTGCAGCCACACGACTAGAATTAAAAGTGAATATGGGCAAGACTAAGATAATAGTGTTTAGAAATGGTGGGTATTTGGGAGAGCGAGGGAAAGTTGGTTCTATGGATACGAGAGAGTGTTGGTTGAGAATGCATATAAATATTTTAGTATATATTTTAGTAAAAGATTGAGCTTTAATTTTGCCTGTCAAAAGTTGATATCTAGGGCTAAAAAACGCTGCTATAAATATAAATGTATTATGTAGTATGTATAAGTTTCAAAATAATTCCTTTAACATCTTTGTAAAATTGTTTGATACACAGGTGCAACCATTCATACAATATGGTGCGGAAATATATGGGGGTTGGACAAGGGTAAAGAAATAGAAAATGGACGTCTATTTGCAATGAAAAGGTTTTTAAATGTACACAGCAGTACTGTAAACGATGTCGTGTATGGTGAATTATGAAGATTTCCTTTGTATATAAACTCTTATGTTGCTTGTATTCGATATTGGCTGAGATTAGTACGTATGGATGTAAACAGTCTCCCTGCTCAATGTTACAGAATGCTGTATAATGTAGATATTAGTGGGCATCAAGAGTACGAATGTGTTTGGGTAGCTATGGTTTCTTATACGTATGGGAAAATCAGGGAGTTGGTCATATCAGTGCTTTCCTGAGATGTTTTTAATAAAGAGTAATAGATTGCAGGTTGCAAAAGTGGGAAGCACATCTACAGCAGAGTGATAGTACGTCTTTTTCTAGAACATTTCAGACAACAAATAACACAGAAGCTTATATATGTTAATAATTATGTAAAGAATGCACTGACAAAATTTTAATGTGGTGTGTCAAGTATTGCTGTTCATGCATATAAATGTAAGAGTGTGACCTGTCACAATACGTTATGTCGTTTATGCGATCTTGTTTGTGAGGATGAAGTTCATTTTGTTTTTTTGTTGTCTACGCTTGAGTGACTTAAGAAATTATTTAATCTTACCTAAATATTATAGGTACCTTTCTGCTTTTCAATTAAGCTTGCGTCTGTCTACACAAAGTATGACAATGTTAAGAAATCTAGCTCTTTCAGAGCTGCCAACCCCTAAAAAAAATTTCCGTAGCAAACAAAGAAAAATATCCGTAGTTTCAGTGCAATTTCCGTAGCAAATGTACGAACAAGAATTTTCACATGATAAAATGAGCATTATTTAAAATGTTGATATTAACGCTTGCCTTAGTGCTTTTATCGTCAGTTTTTCTTTTCGACATTTTTTTTTGGGCACCAAAATAACTTCTGATGGCTATCAAATAAACAGTTAACACTCGTGGTTAAAGAAAAGATGACCAGGCTCTTATTTCAAAGCGAGGTTCGCGCAGTAAACTACACGCGGCAGGCGATATCCCCGTGTTTCCTTCAGGCGATTACACGCCAGGCCTCGCGGAGCGTGGCATCCGGAAGCGACGAATGTAGTAGGAAAATTTAATAAGTGCGCGAGGAAACACCATACGCGGCGAGGAATCGCGATTAATCGCGAGTCCTCGCGTGTAATCGCCTGAAGGAAACACGGGGATCACAGGACATGACTGTGGTCTCTCTCTCTCTCTCTCTCTCTCTCTCTCTCTCAGTCTACCGCGCAGTTGCTGCTGAGCTAAAAATAGCGCACACGCAAAGCGCTATACGAAAGTCTATGATATTGACGAAAGCATAATAGGCCTACGTCTCTCGCGGCTTTGTTTCGATACTTGTAAAAAAATAGGTATGCTTTGAAATTTTTCTTCCGTAGTATTTCTTGAAATGGCGTAGTTGCGGAATTAAAGACCATTTTCCGGAGAAAATACGGACGTTCCGTAGTGGTTGGCAGCTCTGCTCTTTATCTGTGTTTAAGCGTTTTGAGAGAAGTACGTATCTGAATAAGATTTCATCTCTTTTTTTTTTGTTATACCGATGGTGGTAATTTCTGAAATGTGCCCACCCCTTCATATGGGGCTAGGACCTTATTGAATACAAATCTTGAATCCCCCCCTCTCTCTCTCTCTCTCCACCATTATTTCAATTTGGTGACAGGTGTTCTCAAGTGAGTCGGGAGTTCGTGGGTTGAGGTGTAGAGGAGGGGGTAGGGGCGGGGGTGGTGGAGTTTGTGGGTAAGGACGGGGTGAAGATTAAAAGGAGCTCAATACAGTTCGTGAAAAAAGCGGGGCAAGCAGGCCAAAACAAACCGCTCCCGATCAAAGTTCGGTCAACAGGGCGGGAAAACACCAAACTCTGTAGTTGAGCCTTTAACAACCCTGAAACAAAGGGTTCACGTTCCTTTCCTTTCCTACAAGCTGACCCCTGGGTCGCAAACACGCTCCTTTTCTTCATGCCCGTTGATGGTACGACCGCACGCAGATTGCTTTTCTCACTTGCGAAGGTGAAGAAGTCGATGTGATGTGTAACCATTGGAGAAATTTTAATGTAAAGACACTTATATTTAATTACTCGTTGGTGTGTAAACCATTTAATGTAAAGAGCGAGTGGTATGTAGGACACAAAGACACTTAATTTGGTGTGCAGGATATTTTGAAGAGAGAGAGATACACACACACACACACACACGACAAACAAGCACACACAACACAAACACCCACACACACCAAACACACACACACGCACACACACAAACACACTTGCCCCCTTCTCTCGCTAACTCCAGCACACACACTCACACACACACATTCGCACACACAAACACACCCACAGCTGATAATGTGGATCATGCAAAACAAAACCATACGCATGCACAACACACACAAACACGCACACACACGCACACACACGCACAAACACACACACACACGCACACACACAATCACACACAATCACATACACATACCTGCAACTGATCGCAAGTAACGTCAGCGCATCTTTTTAAGTAACGAATTTGGGTCATGGACCTGAAAACAACACATGGTTCACGGTGGAAAGTCAACATTAGAGAAATTGAGCGTGCGTTCGTAATTGCTTTCCGTAACGTAGCCGTAGAGCATCGTTGGTGTATTACTACAGTAAATGCAAATTAGTACCCTACGACTACGAAAATGATACGTACTTTAGAAAGAGGGATTGAGCGCAAGTCCTTATATACTGTCCGTACCGTAAGTGTAATCGCGTGAAAACTCACATTTGTAATGAGAAGGGAGGCAACACTATGCGTATGACGTAATTATTACATTCAAGCGTGAGGTCCCTTTCTATTTGCGGCCGCATGGCCGGCATGTCACTCTAAACAAGACATTCGAGTTGGTTGCGTGTAGATCTGTAAAAACACTTTCCTCACTAACACATCAACCAAAAGTTATGATAACTTCATTCCTAAGACAATGAACTATCGAGAAAATAATACATTACAGTTGAAAAATTACAAATGTCGATACAAACTACTTACGATTTCAGCGTTCGTATAAATCCCGTTTCTCACGGTCACTCGTAAGGCAAATAGGCCAGACAGCCGTAACCCACGCACTTTAACCTTTGCACTGCGCAAAAAGCTGTGACGTCAAGACCAAAAGTAGTTCTCGAAACGATAGGCTTACGCTACTCTCATCATTACGAACGCACGCTCAATTTCTCTATTGACTGTAGGTGACCTTGTTTAGTGAAGAAATAGCATTGTGTTGACCAGTCTTTTTTTGGGTTGCCACC
>CM072527.1:4290872-4323372 GCA_036898135.1 Oncomelania hupensis
GATGGAGGCTGGATGTTCGGAGAGTAGTAATTTACATGTATATCTTTAATGACGTCTATAAAACATTCATGTCAAAGAGGGCTTTAAAAAACCTTGATATTTCTGGGGCCGTACTGACATAAACACAGATTGTTGTTCTATTAGGTTTCAAAAGAAGCGGCATTTATGTTCTTAGCATCGCTTTCCTCTCGTTCTCTTCTTTACTTGCACCAATGTTTTAAAGAAAAACTACCAAAATATGCAAATAAATAAATAAATCAATAAATCAATAAATCAATAAACACATTGTTGATGTATTATGGTAACTCATATGTCAGATGTGTTAGAATTGCTGTTATGATTGCGTGTTAAGAGCGAGACGTATAGATCAACATGTGTATTAATATGCGTCATTTAATTTATAGTAATGTTTATTTATTTATATATTAGTACTTATTTTGTTTGTTTGTTGTTTGTTTGTTGTTGGTGTTGTTGTTGTTGTTGTTGGTGGTGGTGGTGTTGTTGTTGTTGGTGTTGTTGTTGTTGTTGTCTAATATAACTTTACGCTTTGAACAAATGATATGCCAGATCGCCGCAGAACGGATGGCGTACAAAAGGCGACGGCAACTTCGACTAGACGGAGGAAAGGCAGAGTTTGATAGGCGCTGGGGATATGAGGCCCTGGAGAGTATCAAAGAAAACGCCGTCCAGCATCACTGCCAACAGCAACAACAACAACAGCAACAAGAACAAGAGCACCACCACCAACAACTACAGCAGCAGCAACAACAGCAACCGCAACAACAACAACAACAACAGCAGCAGCAGCAGCAAAGTCACGACAAACCCCATTGTCAGGATAAAGATCAGGATACGCCTCAGGATCAGGATTACCTTCAGAATAAGCCGGATCAGGATAAAGACAAGGATGCTCAAGAGACTCAGGATACACAGCAACAGCATCATCATCAGGAGCAGGAACAACGACACGACACAGGATGTGAAGCTGAGGATTCTGTTAGTGTGGGTAAGTTTGAAAAGTTTTATTTCTCATCTATTGTATTTTCTATCTTCCTTCCTTCTTAAAAAAACAAACAAACAAAAACTTGTTGCTATTTTAATTTCCTTCTTTCTTTGAAGACGTGCAACCAACTCTCTCTCTTTATTTCGTTCTTTGAAGATGTAGTTAGCGTGGGTACGTATGAATATTTTGATTTGTTTAAATTCCATTCTTCTTTTTTTATTTTTCTCTTTTTAAATATGAAAAAAAATCTTTCTTTTCTTGAGTAAGTTCAACCCTCTCTCTTACTCCTTAGTGAGCCAATTACTTTCGAGCTCCAAGCTGGTAACCTGGCCTGGCAGCCTGAGCTTGAATTTCAACCACTTGTAGCCTGTGATTATAGCCTGAGCTTGCTAGTATCCCGGCCTTGCAGACTGAGCTTGAATCTCAACAGAGTGGGGCAAGCTCTGTCTTCTGTCTGTCTCTCTGTTTGTTTGTTTTTTTTTTTTTTTAATTTTTGTTTTGTTTTTTTTTAAATCAGTTTATAGTCCCCTCTCTTCCCGATAAGTCTCTCATCTCCTCTCTTTTATAGATACTTGCCTTGTGGCCGTTTTAGTTTTTGTTTGTTTATAATTCATTACTTTTTGTTGGGTATGAGTAACTTTTAGATTTTGTTTACCTGTGTTGGGTCGTTGTGAACGGTGGTGGCTGATGTCTGTCTGTCTGTCTGTTTGTCTGTCCCTCTCTCTCGTTCTCCGTCTCAGTGTGTCTTTTCTTTTTTTCATTAAAGGGGGACAATCGATATCAATGCGTAGTCTCTAGTACCTGCAGTCTTTGGAGGAGTCTTCTCCCTTGCGCCTTGTTTCTACAGAGCTGTGTCGAAATGTCAACATTTTTGTTTTCCAAGCAGTTTTCCCACTGTAACGACGTATTTGGTGTTACTCTCCGAGTCATTCGTCATCATCATCATCATCATCATCTACATCATCATCATCATCATCATCATCATCATCATCATCATCCTCATCCTCCTCCTCCTCCTCCTCCTCCTCCTTCTTCTTCTTCTTCCTCTTCTTCTTCTTCTTCTTCTTCTTCTTCTTGGCGGCAGGGATAGTTCATTGGTCAGAGCGCACGACTTGTGTGAGTGCGTCTTGGGCGACGTGGACTCAAATCCTGACTTCAGCAAACTATTGTGTGATTGCTGGATATTACGGGCCAGCGCTTTGAGAAGCTCTCTGAGCTTGTAAGTGCGCTATATAAAATAAATCTATTTCTTTCTTCTTCTTTTCCTTCTTCTTCTTCTTATTGTCATTCTCCTGGGAAATGCGCTATTATAAAATCAATGATAACAACTGCTTCACTGCAGCATGAATCGCCATGTACAGCGAGATATGTTCTTCTTCTTCTTCTTCTTCTTCTACTTCACGCTTTCCATCACACGGACTTTAAGGATCCTGACGCTCATGTCCTAGACGGGTGAGTGACGGCTACACAAATAAACCCAGCGAGCACTGGGTTCCTTCTCCTCGTCCCCGCTCGAGCAGGATTGTGCTCAGTAGTCTGGGCGTCAGTCTATGCGCCCAAAGATGGCAAGCGGGCGCCTCGGGCGGCTGGAGTTAGATCCTGTTTCGGCCTGCGCCTTGAGCAGCTCTTGAGCTGGAAAAACGCTGTATAAGAATTATTAAATAAATAAATAAATAACTTGCTTCTTTAGGGCCTCTGCATACACGCAGCATCGATCGGGTACTGAACGGTGTTGAATCAAAATCATGGACGGGTCTACGTCTCCAGCTGTCCGCAATTTAGATGGAGTGGGAGGTACTCGACTCTTTCTCATTCATACAGCGTTGAAGATGCCGTACATCGAGCTTATCCAGTCAATATCTTTTAGATGCATATCGTTGGTATTGTGTGTGGAGGACTGTATGAATAATACAGGTGGAGTCTATACTACTCGTTTATACATTTCGGTACGGGCGCCTGTGGTAGATATGGTGCCAGGGATTCAAAAAATGGGAGAAATCAGGAGTTCTCCTCCCGTCCCCAATTTCCTTCCAACGAGAGAGGAGAATGAGGGACGGGATAGGCAGGAAAAGATAAAATAAACACGGCGAGAACGGTGGTCTAATGGTAGTGCTTTGGCTTGCGGATCTGAAGGTCCCGGGTTCGAGCCCTGTCCGGGCCATTGTGTTGTGTCCCTGGGAAAGACACTTTACTCCCGTTTCCTACTCCTTCGGATGAGAGTATAAACCGATATGTGTGTCGGATACATTTCATCATAACTGACTTTAAAGATCCTGACGCTCATGTCATGAGTGCCGGTAACAAGAACACACCCAGCATGCACTTGGTCCTTCTCCCCCATCCCTGGCTGGCCAGGATAGTGATCAGTTGTCCGGGCGTCAGACCATGCGCCCAAAGGCTGCGGGTGGGCGTCTCGGGCGGTTTGAGTTAGATCCTGTATCGGCCAGCGCCTAGAGTCTGGTCAAGTACGGCGAGATAAGTGCGCTAAAAAATCCTCAATAATAATAATAAATAATAAATGAGGAAAGGAGAGAGATCAGGGGCAGAGAACGTCGAGGGAGGAGAGAGAGAGTCTCTTACGAAGTTACATACGAGTAAAATATCATCGATTTTGTCTGTGTATCATCTTGGGCAACGACAAACAGTGAGAGAAAGAAGAGGAGGAAGACGATGAGAGGAGGAGGAGGATAAGAAAAAGAAGGTAAAGAAGAAAATGATGGAGGGTGAAGAATTAGGAGGAGCAACAGAAGTATGAGAAGAAGAAGAGTATGAGATGGAGGATAAGAAGACGAAGAAGGGAAAGAAGAAGTAGAAGAAGAGTAGCAGCAGCAGAAGAAGAAGAGAAAAAAAGAGGAGAAGAAGAAGAAGATGGGAAAGAGAACGATAGGAGACGGGAAAGAAGAAGAAGAAGAAGAAGAAGAAGAAGAAGAAGATGGTGATGATGATGATGATGATGATGATGATGATGATGATGATGATGATGATGATGATGATGATGATGATGATGATGATGATGAAGAAAGAGGAGAAGAAGTAAAATATCAAATATGAACAGACTGGGTGTTACGTTTGAGACGCGCACGATAGATCCGATCGTTTTGTTTTGCAAAGTATGTAATAACAGAGTGTATTTACCTTTGATTTGATTTTGCCTTGTAGTTGGAAGAAGCTTTGTATAGTGTTGATAATTTTCCTTGGTCGATATTATTGGACAATTTTTTGGGGTTGCTCGTTTACTATCGATCGAAGCATCTAAATAGATCTACTATTTGCCGAGAGATTCTTTTAGTCTGAAGAAAGTTATATGAAGTAAGACAGTGCATAGTCCTGATGACGAATTTTATTCTGATTGGTTGTAATTAATGGCGTCACGCTGGAGTGTTCGAACGTTCTCTAGAGTATAGAGAGACTATATAAATGCCGCACTATTTCAGAAACTGGTTAAAAAAAATAAAAAAAAAGATTGGTCAGAGGGGCCGGGTAGCTCAGTTGGTAAGAGCGTCTTGCTAGTAACCGAAAGGTCGCTGGTTCGAATCCCGGATTGGTCAACGTGTGATCATATTATTTTCCCCTTTACCAACAACTGGCCCGCTGGTGTCAGTATAAATCGGTCCAGTAGTCACCTATATGCGAAAGTGTCGTGTGACTATAATCTACCAACAACAACAACAACAGATTGGTCAACGTGTGATCATATTATTTTCCCCTTTACCAACAACTGGCCCGCTGGTGTCAGTATAAATCGGTCCAGTAGTCACCTATATGCGAAAGTGTCGTGTGACTATAATCTACAAACAACAACAACAGAGTTAAAAATAAAGAGTTGAAAAAGTGAAAGTGAAAGTGGAAAAAGCGATTGAGCGATTGTATCAAAGACAATATAGCGTAGCTATATTGTCTTTGATTGTATGCATTTGTTGATGTACGCTGAACAAAGTTGGAAAACTTCATACGACGACTCGATCCTGCCTTGTTGCTGAGTGAACAGGTTGCGTGGATAAACGAATCTGAGTTACACTTATCAGGATTCAAGCATCGGTGTGATGGTGGGTGGTGGGTGGGAGAGGGGTTGAGGTAAGGATGATAAGAGAAGAGAGCGTAATGACGAGAGTGCTACTGTTAGGATTAAGGCTAGTCTGGGTTGTTTCCTGACCCCTTAGCGGCCGTTTTTGCGTTGCTTTGGCCAGGCTCCAGACACAGAGTTAAAAAAAAGAAAAGAAAAAAAAAGCGGGCCTAATCAGTAGGGTTGTTCTGAACAATAACACTTACCAGTTAAAGTGAGTGTAATGTCTTTTCAGTTTTTCTTTCAACTTTTACAATAGATAGTATGAAGAAAAAATCGACGACGATGACGATGATGATGATGATGATGATGATGATGATGATGATGATGATGATGATGATGATGATGATGATGATGACAATATAGAAGAAGAAGGAAAAAGAAGAAGAAAGACATCGACTTACAAAACAGTGCGAAGAAAGAAGGTGGTGATAATACCTGATGAAAACCACAACAACAACGACAATGATTTGAATTTCAAATTCAATTTTAATATTTTATTTTAAAGTCTTTTCACGAACAGGTGATCTTAGACCAACGACAACGAGGACGAGTTTGGTCAATAGAGTGCTAGCTCTATTCATTTTGGTGCCAAAGCCAGTACATGGCGAAGCTCCTGTCTTTGTACTTTACCTTTCAGCGAATTGCTTTTCGGCAAAAAAACCCTAGCGCCACACTTGTTTAGCGGTGTAGGCAGCAGCCGAAGAACACATGGTACTTATAACTAGACCAGGTTGGGGCGGTGAGGGAGTTACATGTAGGTACAGAACGGGTGGCGAAGAAGCAGAGAGGGTGGAGGTGCCAGAGAGAGAGAGAGAGAGAGAGAGAGAGAGAGAGAGAGAGAGAGAGAGAGAGAGTAAAGGAGGGACGGAGAGTAAGGGAGAAAAGATAAAATAAAAGGAGAGTGATCAGGAACAGAGAACATTGAGGATAGATGGTCTAACTGGCTTAATACAAGCACAGAGTATATAACGTTAGTGTTATACTCTGTGATACAAGTTACCGTAGAGTTCTTGTTAAAATCTTGAACAATATTTTAGTATTAAAATTTAAAATGGTTTCCATTATTTTACTTTACCTAATTATTTGTCAAATTCTGTCATATATAATATGTTTGTGTGGGTTTGGGTGTGGGTGTGTATTGTGTGTGTGGGTGTGTGTGTCAGTGTAGAGTGTAGATACGCCGTGATTGTTACACACTCTTTATACTCTATATTCTTTTGACGGCCCCATTATTTTGACGTCAAAACAGTGTTCCGTTAGGGTTAGGGCTGTGTTAGGCTTAGTGTTAGTTTAAGGGTTAAGGTTTGGGTTAAAGTTTGGGTTAGGGTTAGCTTCAAAAACTGAACACTTTTTTTTTTTGGGAGGGGGGGGGGGGGGGGCGCTTCATGAAAGTCATAAGGCGTTTTTACACGGTTTAATTTGTGAATGTGAGTGAGTGCAATTTAGTACTTTATTTTAGCAAATTAATTTAAAATCAATTTACCAATGAAGCTGTTCAGGGAAGGGGCGGGGTTGGGGGATGGGTGGGTGGTCATAATCCTCTCGGGGGCCTTTATTTATTTATTTTTTTAAAGGGTAGGTTAACCCTTAGGAAATGATCGGGACGGTCTATCGGCCTTGCCTATTCTGGCCAAAAAGGTAAATTGGCAAATCCATCGGCCCCCGACGAGAATCGACTTGGAATGGCTCTCAAAGAACGAAACCGGATAATCAGATGCTTTTTCTAGAACTATGAACTAACTTCCTGTCTAAGCAAATATTATCTGAGCTGCCGAGTTTCAGACCGCGACGCTTCCTTTGATGAAGGTCCGAAAATTGAACGTCGTGAATGCTTCCTTTTTTTTCTTTTTCTTTATTTCGTTTTTTTTTTCTTTTAAGGGGATGGGGGATAGGGGGGGGGGGGTAAATGGGGGTTGTGGGACATTTTTGACGCAGTGCCCCTTGGCGAATTCGTACAACAGGCTCTTTCTCTCTTGTTGAATCTTTGAATAAGAAGCCTGTACTATGCAGCTGGATAATAGGAATAGGCCCTTGTAAGGAGGCTCATCTTCGGTTTCATCATTCAGAGTGCAGGCCTGGAAAATCTCCTCTGCGCGTCAAAATGAATTTGTACGTCATCAGTTGCGTCATAGTTACCGTTTTTAAAGGTGGACTACTACTAAAAGAATTAACTGCACTGTTTTTTAATTTCCACTTTGAACCTACAATTTGACAGTATTTCTAACAAACATTTCATCGGTCAGACGGAAGTACATTAGCTATACAGTTCACAGGGTCACTTCCGTAACCTTCCTTTTTATCTCTTGTTTTAAAAAAAAAATCCAGAAGGCGTTTATTTTAGAAAAATACCTCCTAACTTTAATACAAAAACGTCAGTACAAAATCTTTAATACAATAACGTTAAAAATTATACTTTTGTTTGTTTGTTTTATTTAATGTCTATTCACAGTAGTGATTTTAGACTAACTTATACCTTTGTACTGCATAGTCACTGACAAAGAAGTTTACTCCTGACACACTGTGGAAATGTTTATTATCTTTCCGTTGTCAAATGATGTATGAGCATCGTGCGATTGTTATCACACCTGTTTCACGCTTTAGTTTGTACCTGCAGCTTTCCGACAGGTGTAGTGCTGAAACGCGAAGGTATGCGAGCACAGGTAAACTAATTGGGACGGCTGCCATTTTGCTGAAAGATACTGTTGAGTTTACTACACTACAGGTATAAGCTGACGACGACCAGACGTGCTGGAGTACGTGGCGTGGGAAGGGGTATTCTTGTAGCCGCGTCCAGCCTTATTATATATTGGGTTTAGTTCACCTTTGAATGATATAGAGACATATTCCAGCTGTAGTCTTAGCCTAAGTATTGTCTTGTTCTTGTTCTTGTTCTTCCTCTCCTCCTCTTAGTTACTCTTCCTCCTCTTATTGTTGTTGTTGTTGTTGTTGTTGTTGTTGTTGTTCATCTTCTCCTTCGTCTCCTTCTTCTCCTTCTTCTCCTTCTTCTTCTTCTTCTTCTTCTTCTTCTTCTTCTTCTTCTTCTTCTTTTTCCCCTTTTCATTTTTTTCACTTTGAACAGAAAAAGAGATGGGAGGACAACATTCGAGAATGGGCTAGCTTGATACTGAGCGAAGCCATGACGATGGCTGAGGACAGAGAAAGATGGAGTACGCTGGTTAAACGATCATCTATATCTGTGGTGCCCCAACGACCTTCGAGTAACGGGATAGGATAGGATACGATAGGATCTTCCCATGTATTCTCATATGAGAATACGTTGATGTAGTTGGGATTCAGGGTGAGCCAAAATCGGCATATCTGTTTGTCGGTAGGTCGATTTCGTTGCAAGCCGTATCTCAAAAACCACTAAAAGAAGGAATGACCCGTCTCCCGTGCATTTGCATTTAATAATAATAATAATGTTCGTCATTTGTAAGGCGCCTTAGCCTAAGGATCAAGGCGCTGGCCGATACAGGATCTAACTCAAACCGTCCGAGACGCCCACCCGCAGCCTTTGGCGCATGGTATGACGCCCGGACAACTGAGCACAATCCTGGGCAGCCAGGGATGGGGGAGAAGGACCAAGTGCATGCTGGGTGTGTTCTTGTTACCGGCACTCACCCGTCTTGGACATGAGCGTCAGGATCTTTAAAGTCCGTTATGATGGAATGTATGCGACACACAGACTAGACCTCGGTTTATACTCTCATCCGAAGGAGTAGGAAAACAGGAGTAAAGTGTCTTTCCCAGGGACACAACACAATGGCTCGGCCAGGGCTCGAACCCGGGACCTTCAGATCCTCAAGCCGAAGCACTACCATTAAACCACAGTGCCTCCCTATTTGATCTATCTCAATAGATCAAGATCGCTGGTGCCAGTCATTTTCTATATTAAAGAAGCTTTACTCAAAAACGGCTGAATCGATGTTACTGGCTTTTAGTGTGCAGGTACGTTCGTCCACTACCCATCTTCCTATGCAGTTCTGTTGTGTCTTGTTGTCGATCAGTTTTGTCAGGTTTTGTTTCAGTCTTTTCGTTATCCCTTATGAGCAGGCAGACGGACATTGAATCAAAGCAGACATGCAGACTAGAGGGAGATTTATTTCAGTAGCTATTTCCACAGCGGGTGGAAACTGGGATAGGGAAATGTCCAACTTTTGAAGATTTAGCGTTGGCTCCGAGATTTAAAGTTTCAAGACTTAAAAAAAAAAAAATATATGTCAGGCCGAATATCTGTGATTCAAGTTCATATCATAATGGAAACATCTCGCCTCTACTGTCTTCTCAGTCTCGATCTGATCTTACATTTATAGAGAATTTTTTTGTTTTGTTTTGTTGTTGCTGTGACGTAAAAAAGAATATTGACATCAAAACGTTATGACGTGAAAGAAGAAGCATTTTGACTCACATGCATAGCAAAGTAAGTCTATGTACTCACCTCTTTTTTTTTTTTTTTTTTGGGGGGGGGGGGGGGGGGGGGGGGGGGGGCAATATGTGCGGAATAATTCCTAAATAGGCCAAAAATGACATTAAAAAAAATGTCCGCCTGTCCGTCTGTCTGTCCGCCGTCAGAAAATGACAACTTTTCACAAAATTCAAGGTCAAGAGCATAGAAAGACCAAAGTCGGTATTACTTTGCATTTAAATGCCACTGCTTCATTTTTTTTTTAAATCCTGGGCATTGATGTTCATGATAAATATTGCAAGTTTCATAAGGGGCATGAGAGTCATATGGATATGGGCTTTGCGATCTAGTATTAAAAAAAAGAAAATTACTCCTTACTGTAATTCATTCTACAGAACGCGTTTTGTTGGTACCTTAAAAAGAAGTTAGATACTCTGCATCAATTTTATGTGGCAAGTGTTACGTTGAGACGCGCGCGATGGTGCGTGTGGGACGCGCGCGATAGATTGTTTTATTTTGCAAAGCATGCAATAATAGAGTGTATTTACCTTTGATTTGATTTTGCGTTGTTAGAAGAAGCTTTGTGTAACGTTGGTAATTTTAGTTGATCGATATTATTTGAGAATTTTCTAGAGTTGGTTGTTTACTATCGATCGAAGTTTCGCGATGGGTGTAGTAACAGCTGAGAGATTCTTTTAGCCTAAATATGGTTATATGACGTGAGACAGTGATGATGAAGTTTGATTTGATTGGTTGTGGTGCGTCACGCTGGAATGTTTTAAATTTTTCTGGAGTATAGAGATACTATACATGTACCGCACTGTTTCAAAAGAGGGTTGAAAAAGTTGAAAGTTGTAAAAGGGGAAAAGGCGATTGTATGCAGTTGTTGTTCGCTGAATAAAGTTGGAAAACTTCATACGACGACTCCAGTCTTGTTGCTGAGTGAACAGGTTGCGTGGATAAACGAATCTGAGTTACATCTATCAGGATTCAAGCATCGGGGCTGAATCAACTACTGATAAAAAAACAACGAGTGTAACAGCAAGTTGTGCCAGTTTTCTTCTTCTTCTTCTTCTTTAACATTTTTGTTTTATTTTATTGTATCTGCAAATGCCTGGTGTGGCAATTGATTGTGAAATCCAAGGCAGTGAGAGTTTGTATTCGGCGTTTGGCAGGTTTGAATGGCTGAGCCTGTGCCCATTGCAATTGAGGTTGCGCAAACGAGATAGAGGCCCCCATCCCCCTCCCTTTCCCCTTCCGCCACAATTCAGGAAAAGAAATACAGAAAAAAAAAAATCTCCATTCTCTCTTTCTCTCTCTTGTGTCTCATCTGGTTTTTTTTCTTCCTCAAAGCCCTTCTCTATCTCCCCACTTCTATTTTCATCCAAGCTTCCATCGTTCCTTGGAGCCTTTCCGTCTTCCCTCACTCTAATTCTCCGAGTTCAACCTCGATGACCTGCCGTCCCTTTCCAAGCTCAGCTTCAAACTTTCTAAGCTTCGCCTTGTCTGTTCCTTTCCTTCTTTGTTCCCCACCCCCACCCCCCCCACCTCTCCCCTTTTCCCAACCTTTAACCAATTTTTCTAATCCCCGTTCTCAATCGCTTTGTCGGTTTTGCTAACCTCAACTGCCATCGTCCCCCCCTCCCCCCCATCCCCCCCCCCCCCCCCCCCCCCCCGTGCTGTCGTCTCATCAACCCTTTCTGTTTTACTTCCCGTTCCACCCTATCCAACCCGGCCCTATCTCTCCACAACTAGCACCCAATCTGATCACTCCCTTTGATTCCACCCAAAGACCAACGTTCCTTACCCACACACACCACCCCCCCCCCCCCCACACACACACACACTCACACACACACTTGCGCCCACCTTTTTATCTATCATACTCCACTTCCACCACACCCACACCCCAGCATCCATCAATCACCCACACTACTACTACTACTACTACTACTGGTGGCCTCGTGGCGCAGTGGATAAGTCGCTGGTTTCCTATGCCGAAAGTCGCGGGTTCGATTCCCGCAAGGGGCGAACGTATGTGACTTAGGTACGAGACTATTGAGGTCACCGAGGGTTTTCTCCTGGCACTCCGGTTTCCTCCCTCCCTCCCTTCAATAATGGTACAGGACGCACTTCGATTTTCTTTCCGTCTTCTAATAGCGATCTCCCGGCCTTTACACCACCTGTTTGATTGATGGATGTGTATTTGGTGTGTGTGTGAAGGTGGATGAGACAGGTGAGCGTGTATGTTGGTATAGATCGCCGCGCTTTGAGCTTGATTGATTTGGGGAAAGGCGCGTATATAGCATCCTGTATTATTATTATTATTAACGAATTATATACGTGCCTTATCCCTAAATCAGACATCATCATCATCATCATCATCATCATCATCATTATTATTATTATTATTATTATTATTATTATTATTATTATTATTATTATAAGACGCTTTTCCTAGTAAGGAACAGTTCACAGCGCACACTCACGCATTCACAATTCATTAAACATTAGTAAAATACATAATAATACATAAATAGGTAGGAGTAGGCCAAATCAAAGCGGACTGAGGGAGAGGCTAAACAAAATGATTCCCCACACATGCACACACAAACAGGCACATACACACACACAGCCGCGCGCGCATACACACACACATACGCACACAGAAAGGATGAGGAAATATGGAATAAGCAGTTTGAAGACAGAACAGATCAGGAGAAGACTTTAGAAAAGAAATGAACTTTGAGGTTTGTTTTGAAAGGGTTGATTGTCGGTATGCTGCGGAGAAAAAGTTAAGTGGTAATGATTTCCTGGCAGTTGCTCCAAAGACAGAAAAAGATCTAGAGCCAACAGAGGAGAGTTTGTGGCGCGGTATTCTGTGGGTTCGAGTTCTGAATAAAATAGACCCAACGTTTCCCGGCGTGTCGTACGAGGCGACTAACAGGGATGATGTCAGCTTGGGATCATTGGTCGAAAGTCTTCAACACAGAAATCAACGGCCAGGGTGGAGGAACCTCACGTTACTATAGGTTCAAGGACCACGTGCTCGGGACCAATGCGAGCCACACGGTACTAGTGGATTTCGGCTGTGGCCAACAGCCTGGAGAGGATTGGACCCCACCAGGTCTTTCTTGCCCAATACACACCCCGTATGATAAAAAGAACCACTCACTCCATACCGGATCGGTCGTCGCACGGTTCACCAAGGACCACGCCTTCCGTTGGCCACTAGGACGGAGGTGATAAGTGGATTACTGATGGACAACTTAGCAAGATCCGTACGAGAGACAACATCGTCATGGGAACCTTAAATTTCAGGACCCTAACTGCGGAAGGAAAATTGGAAGAACTCGCCCACGAGCTGGACCACTATTAATGGAACATGTTAGGTATCAGCGAACTGCGCTGGAAAGCTTAGGTAAAAAAAATGATTGTCAGAGGCCCCAAGCTTTATTTCAGCGGGAGAGATGACAGGAACGAACACGGCGTTGAATTATTGGTCCACAAAGGCATTCTAGCCACTGCCATGGACTGCCCTTTAGTCTCCAATAGACTCATTACCATCCGTCTAAGAGCAGCCCCTTTCAACATCACCATCATCCAGGCCTATGCCCCAACATCAGACTATGATGACAGCGAAGTCGAGGATTTCTATGAACATCTGCAGGCTGGGCCTGGGGAGACACATGTGGACCCTACTGCAACAACGAGACAAATGACAAAGGTCTGAAACTCTTAGAGTTTGCCAGATACAACAATCTGATACTGGCAAACACGATTGGTCTCCACAAAACATCCAAACGATGGACATGGCACAGTCCCAGCGAGGAGCATCACAACCATATTGACTACATCGTGGTCAAGAAACGCTTTATATCATGCGTCATCATTGACAGGACAAGCACTTTTCCAGGAGCAGATATCGGAAGTGACCACGATTTCGTGATGGTGTCTTTCCGGCTCCACTTGAAGAGAGTAATAAAAAGCAAAGTGCACCAGACTGAAGTTCTACTTGGACAAACTATAAGATCCGAGGTGGCAGAAAAATTCCAAGCCATAATTGGAGGGGAATTTTCACCACTGCTCATTTTGGGAGCTGGTGAAGTAGATGTCAACATCATAACCACCACCTTCAACTCAGCTGTGACAGATGCCGCCATTAAGATCCTTGGCAAGCACCGCCCAAAGAAGGAACCGTGGATCACACCTGAACTTTTGGACCAATGTGACAAGCGAAGAGAGATGAAAAAGAAAAAAGAACACCACAGGGATCTGATGCCTACCGAAAAATTCAACTGTGACATCCGAAAAAACATGCGCATTGCAAAGGATGACATTGATGGATTGGCTGGAGAGGAACAAGAACTTGAACAGCTGGTACAGAGGTTTGACACCACTTCCAGAGCCTTTGGAATGGAAATAAGTGCAGAGAAGACCAAAATGATGACCAGCAACACCAAAGGCATCAACATGGACATCAAAGTCCAAGGCCAATCCCTCTATACGGCGCACAGCTTCAAATATTTAGGAGCCATTGTATCAGACAACGGGTACCTACAGGAAGTCCTCTCCAGGATTGCACAAACAACTGATGCACTGACAAGGTTGAAGCTTATTTGGAAAGATAGGACCATCAATCTACATTCCAAAGTAAGGCTGCTGCCTACCCTTGTCATCTCTATCTTCCTATATGCTTGCGAAACAAGGACCCTCACAGCAGACTTACAACGAAGAATACAATGCATGGTGATGAGGTACTGCGGAAGACTTCTGGGCATTTCCTATACCCAGCACATCACCAACGACGAAGTCCGACAGACCATCACACAAGCCATTTGACAACACGATGACATGCTCACAGTGGTGAAGAAACGGAAGCTTCGATGGTATGGCCACGTCACCAGAACATCAGTCATTGCAAAGACCACCCTAGCAAGGAGGCAGAAGAGGGAGACAGAAAAAAAAGTGAGAGGACAACATTCGAGAATTGACTGGCTTGACACTGAGCCATGAGGGTTGCTGAGGACAGAGAAAGATGGAGTACGCTGGTTAATCGATCATCTGTTGTACCCCCAACGACTTTCGAGTTACGGGATAGGATTGGATAGGTTAGGATCCTGAGAAGGATGTGTCGGATGAAGAGCGCATGTTGCGAGAGGGAGTATTACGTTGGACATTATCGGCAAGGTATGAAGAAGCGGATCCATAGAAACACTTGTAATAGAAAAGACAGATTTTGTAAAGAATTCCTAGCAGTATGGGAAGCCAGTAGAGTGAGCGAAGAAGCGGAGTGATGTGGTAAGATTTTTTTTTATTTTTGAGAAAGTGGCGAGCTGCAGCGTTTTGAACAAACTCAAACATCACCCATCTTACTCCCTTCCTCCATCCAGTCTGTCTTATTCCTCTTTCTGCCCCTTCAACCCCTTGGGGTCATGAGCAATCTTGCCACTGTAGATTGTTCAAACCTATAAAGGGAACAGTGAAAGCCACAGTTGAAAACCTGTCTTTCCTTTATAGGCAAGACAGATTCACTGCGGCAACAGTACCCCCGTTGGAGTGCCGGGGGTTTTCAGTATAAATAGTATCCCCACTTTATGGAAATTTAGTGCTTTAAATTCCCACTGTCGCTGTCTTCCTCATTTACTCTTTCCTATTCCTGCTCTGTCCTTCACTCTGCTATACTATCTTCTTCTTCGCTAGATCAATGACCTACCTTTTTTCTTGAAAACTCTTCCTGGACAAGACTCCTTGTTTGTGTATGAGGTCTGTTGGATCAGCTTGGGAGTGTTGGACGCTTTCTGCCGGGTGGTCACTAGGGCTTCCTATGATTGTACTATTTAGCACTATAGGCATTTTATATGTATGTGTTTCATTGATGATTTATAATGATGTTTGTATTCTATTTTGTTTTTGTAACCGGGGTGTTCGCGTAGTTGAGGTCAACCCTCAGCCGTCCCCCGCGTGGGATGTCTTTATTGTAAAGTGACTGGCCGGTGGAGGGCATTCAATTTTCCCACTGGGGTTGTTTCAGCAGATCTTTTATGCGGATCGGGGGTTGTCCGGTCCTGATTTGGCTCGGAAGAGTCCGCTGGACCTAAAGCAACAATAAATCAATCAAAAAAAAAAAACCCCACCCTATCCCTCCCACTCCCGCCCATCCCCCCCTCCCCATCCCTTTCTATTCTTCCAGGGACGTGATGTGAATGTCCTTTAGAGCCAGAGAAAACTACAGCCGCTACAAAACTTTGTAGGCGATCTGGCATGTGTGTCGCTTCAAGTCTCTTTCTCGTTTATTCATAATTATCATCACCCACAACTGCAGCAGCAACAGCAGCAGGAACAACTTTGTCAGCAACAGCAATGTCAATAGAAACTACGGCTGCATCAGCAGCAGCAGCAACACCGTCAATATCATAATCATCATCCTTATCATCATCATCATCATCATCATCATTATCATCATCATCATCATCATCATCAATAATATCAGCAGCAGTAGGGGATTGTTCTAATGTTATTTTTTTACGAGAAATTATAATTTTTTATTTTACTTTATTTATTTAATCATTCTTATATAGCGCTTTTCCAGCTCAAGAGCTGCTCAAGGCGCTGGGCAATACAGGATCCAACACAAGCCGCGCGAGGCGCCCACTTGCAGCCTTTGGGCGCAAAATCTTACGCCAAGACGACTGAGCACAATCCTGGGCGACCTGGGATGCGAGAGAAGGGACCTAGGGTAGGCTATATTTGTGTAGCCGGCACTCGTGCGTCTAGGACATGGACGTCAGGATCTCTAAAGACCGTGCGACAGGGATTACATGCGTGCATCCTACAAGTTCAGTTTTCATGTTATCGTGATCATCTTCATCATCAGCAGCAGCATGATGTAATGTATGTAAGCTTGCTGTTGTTTTGTGCTGTTGCTTCAATAAACTATGTACTGAATCAGATGCTGAATGTTATTTTGTTGTTGTGTTGCTGCAATGAGCTATGTACTGAATCAAAATGCTGAACGTTGTTATTTTGTTGTTGCGTTCTGAAAATGAACCATGTACTGAATCAGACGTTGAAGGTTGCTGTGTTGTTGTTGGGTTGCTGGAATGAACTGTGGGGGTGTGGGGGTGTGGGGAAGACCTAGGGGCAACCTCGTGAATGCGGTGTGGCCGTTCTGGGCGGCAGGTTACGGAAACCCACATCGAACAAACGTCGCAAGGGTTGGTGGTGGTGGTGGTGGTCGAGGTGGCGTTTTCTTATTGCTCTTTTTTTTTTTAAAATAATTATTTAAATGGAGTAAGATTTTATGCTGGTTTCGTGAAGCATCAGATTTGGGTATTTTCCCTCTGACTTTGTTCAACTGCCACCATGAAAGAAAACGACGACGAGACGAAGAAGAAGAAGAAGAAGAAGAGGCAGGGATGAGGTACACATGCCTAGAGCTGTCAAGATTAGGCATACAATGCATAAGAGAGAGAGAGAGAGAGAGAGAGAGAGAGAGAGAGAGAGAGAGAGAGAGAGAGAGAGAGCGGGGGGAAGTGAGTGAAAGAAAGAGAGAAAGAAAGAGAGGAAGAGAGATACAGAGAGAGAGAGAGAGAGAGAGAGAGAGAGTGAGTAGAAGGAAGTGCTAGAGAGAGAATTTATAGATGTATGTAGAGTGCTTGTGTAAGATAAGAGAAGAGAATTGAGAGAGCGAGAAATAACGGAGAAGAGCGCGCACGTGTGTGTGGATGTGTGTGTCTATTTGATTTGATCATTCTGTTTCTACTATATTCCAGTCAGTATTATTCCTAGTCTTGTATGAGTGTGTCAGCAAGTGGATGGTTGCGCGAAGGTGTGGTTGGCTTTGTTATTGTGTTTAGTATAGATATGTATGCCAACATCAAAGTGTATTCCTCGTGCTTGTCACCTGGCAAAATGAAGTTCTGTTATCTGTTATCTGTTGTAATAATAATAATAATAATAATAATAATAATAATAATAATAATAATAATAATAATAATATCCTATCCTATTCTATCCTATCCCATAACTCGGAGGTCGTAGGGGCACCACAGATGATCGTTTAACCAGCGTACTCCACCCTTCTCTGTCCTCAGCAACCCTGATTGTTTCGCTCAGTGTCAAACCAGTCCATTCTTGAATGGAGATGGGAGGTGAGGAAGTAACCATCTTGATGGAGGTAGAGACCTATAATTAACACTGAACCACCAGAGCAAAGGTAGGCAGGGGAAAAATAACCACCTTTTATCTTGCCCATCACGGGATAGGAACCTGGGTCATAGGCGAACGCTGTACCACGGAGCTGCAGCGGTGGGTCAAAGGAGGGAAGAAGAAACCGTGGTCTAGTGACTCCAGGCTATACACGATCGTACAGCTCCTTCGGCAGTCTTTTGGAGCCCTTAAGTGTAATTTTTACCCCTTGGGGTCATGAGCAATCTTGCCACTGTAGATTGTTCTAACCTATAAAGGGAAAAGTGAAAGCCCCAGTTGAAAACCTGTCTTGCCTTTGTAGGCATGACTGACTCACTGCGGCAACAGTTCCCCCCCCCCCCCCCCGTTGGAGTGCCGGGGGTTTCAGTATAAATAGTATCCCCGCTTTCTGGAAATTTAGTGCTTTAAATTCCCACTGTCGCTGTCTTCCTCATTTGCTCTTTCCCATTCCTGATCTGTCCTATCACTCTGTTATACTATCTTCTTCTTCGCTAGATCAATGACCTACCTTTTTTCTTGAAAACTCTTCCTGGACAAGACTCCTTATTTGTGTATGAGGTCTGTTGGATCAGCTTGGAAGTGTTGGACGCTTTCTGCTGGGTGGTCACTAGGGCTTCCTATGATTGTATTATTTAGCACTATAGGCATTTTATATGTATGTGTTTTGTTGATGATTTATAATGATGTTTGTATTCTATTTTGTTTTTGTAACCGGGGGTTCGAGTAGTTGGGGTAAAGCCTCAGCCGTCCCCTGCGTGGGATGTCTTTATTGTAAAGTGACTGGCCGGTGGAGGGCATTCAATTTTCCCACTAGGTTTGTTTCGGCAGATCTTTTATGCGGATTGGGGGTTGTCCGGTCCTGATTTGGCTCGGAAGAGTCCGCTGGACCTAAAGCAACAATCAATCAATCAATCAATCAATCAAGTGTAATTTAAAAGCAATTCCTTTTTTGTGTGCGTCTTCTCTTCCCTGCCCGCCGCGCGGGTATTGACATACTCGGCGTGCCACAAGCGGTCATACAGGTCCCGAAAGGCAAAGTCACTGTGGTTGTTGTCGCGGCCGCTGATGTACGTCTTTAAGGATCGCTCGCCGCTGCCGCCACTGTCGTTGTTGTGGTACTGGTTTATGAGAATTCACTGCTTGTGGTAGTGCTGTGTCGGTAGTAAGCCGCAGGGAGGAAGATGAAGTTTTTTTTTTTGAAAGATCTCAAGTAGGCGTATTTTAATTAATGTGTGTGTATGGTGAACTGAATTTATCTGTGATTTTACAACAGAACTGTGTGTAGTAGAGGTGTTGTTATTGTTTGTGGTATAGAACTACAGATGATGATGATGATGATGATGATGATGATGATGATGATGATGATGATGATGATGATGATGATGATGACGGAGACTTGTAAGGCGCTTAATCTACAAAGATCATGCTCGAAGATGATGATGATGATGATGATGATGATGATGATGATGATGATGATGATGATGATGATGATGATGATGATGACGACGACGACGACGACGACGGAGACTTGTAAGGCGCTTAATCTACAAAGATCATGCTCGAAGCGCGTATGAAATAAGCCACAGCCGAAAAAAAAATTCTTTTAACGAAATATGTGTATTTGGTTAGAGTGCTGAACCGTATGTGGCGTGATTTTCAACAAAAGTACTCTTTTAAGTGAAGTACTGTTAATTCTGGTTGGGCGCCTGGTTTAGAAGTACATCTTATGTGTGATCAGCCACAGCGAAAACGAAAATATTCTGGTAGGAAAGTATTGTTGTGTTTGGTGTGAATGTTTTGTGTTTTTTTTTAACTAAAGAACTGTGCTTTGATGAGTTTGCTACGGCTGTGATATATTGAACTAAACAATTCACTGTTAATAGTATGTATGATTAGATCTAAAAACTAAAACGTATCTGTTCATTTACTAAGTTGTTTTTAAAAATGGGGTGTAGTACATTTCGTGACATATTAAAAGACATGTGTTCCACGATTCGTTCATTTTATTTTCACCACACGCGAGGACGGCATTAGAACTGTCTTCTCAGCGAAAGCGCGGCAGACGCAAGAGTAGGACTATCCAGGACGAAAGGGGACAGGGGGACAGGACCTATAGTGCATGGTGGGTGTATTGGTGTCTTTCTGACGCTCACCCGTCTAGAATGTGAACGTCAGGATCTTTCAAGTCCACGCGGTGGAATGCATGCGAAGACAGCCTGGATGTCGCTTTAAGCTGTCATCCGGTGGTTATCTTTAATAAGCCACTGGTAATAGGCATGGGCTGTATCGTGTGTCATATAGGAGAACAGCGAGTGTGTGAATTTATTATGTGTTTGTGTGCGTGCGTGTGAGTGTGTGTATAAGAGAGAAAGATTTGTTTATTTCATTTAACAACTATTCACTGAAGCTATTTTAGATTTAGGAAATTAAAAGGAGGGTGGGGGATGAGAAGGGGTGGGAGGGGAAGGAGAAAGATATTTACTGCAGTTGGTTGGGGAGAGGACAGAAACAATGAAACAAAATGTTAAAATAAAATAAAATGAAAATGAAAATAACTAAACAAATTAATTATTTTAAAAAATAAGTGCCACTCCAATAAATTTAACGGCCGATAATAATAAAACAATATGTGTGTGTGTGTGTGTGAGAGAGAGAGAGAGAGAGAGAGAGAGAGTGCGTGCGTGCCTGTGTTCTAGAGGCTATTGATTTAAATTCGTCTATGGCTTAACCGTTTACCTCTCGACGTTAAGAAAAGAGGACGCTTTATCATCAAAATGCATTTACGCAAGCAGAAAGACGGAGAGAGAGTGAATGAGAGAGAGAGAGAGAGAAAGAGAGTGAGTGAGAGAGAGACCGACAGAATGCATGGGGGATGATAAGCAGAATGGAATAAAATTCCTTGGATGAATAGAAGGGGGAAGGGAAGGAGAAGGGTGGACACATACTGACACGCACACTCACACACACAAACACGCACACGCACCCACACGCACACGCAACCTCCAACAAGGAAAACAGAATAATTTGAAGCCCAAAATATCCACACACACAAAAATCACTGTCAACCAGGGATCCCAGTAACTTTTAAAAGTTGTTTATGCGCTTATTTGAAAGCTTTCACCTTTATAACGTGCATTAATAATCTAGAAATACCCATTGACCATGATTATGATTTATGAACATTCAAGTAACAACCTCATCCGCCATTGGTGATAGGGCAGACGGCGTACTCAAAAATGGTTTATAAACTCTTCTATGCTCATACTGTCTAGAATTAAAAGTTTGAAAACAAAAAGTACCTCCGATTCCTTTTAATAGATAGATGTCTGTTCGTCTTGTCATAGAAACCGTAGATACTGCAGAGACAATAAGGATGTGCTCGTCTATTTGTGTTTTGTCGGGGTTGCCAGTGTAGGGCTACCTTAAGCAGGGATCGCTTTCAGACTTTGCCTGTTCGACCACATCATTACTGCTAATAACGCACAGGTTACTTCCCATCTTTCTTTCTTTCTTTAAATTTTTTTTCTCTTTGCTTGCTCAGCGTCTTGCTGTCTTTGTTTATTTCATTTTCCCCCCTTTCTTTTCATTGCTTTCCGTTCTGACAGGCCCGGACTAGGGGGGGGGGGGGGTTACAGGGGTTACGTAACCCCCCCCCCCCTGGCCGGACTATGTACCTCTTTTTTTTTTTTTTTTTTTTTTTTTTTTGGGGGGGGGGGGGGCGGGAGGTTACGTTACAATCATAAGTAAATCCGGGGAGAAATTTCAACCCTCTCCCCTAGGCACTATAAAAAATAAATCCTCTTCCACTCTACTCAATTTCAACCACTGATTCTTTTATCACAAGTAACTACATTCTGTTACCTGAGACACTGTGCTTCCCATAGCTTGAGTCTCTGCATTGTAAAAAGCATGCGGCTTGCCTGCAGTGAAGAACATGATGGGAGCACTGAGGGAACTGTCACTGTTTTTCTCAAACTCTCCAAAGAGACAAAGAAAACTTGAAGATACCATCGAATCATCTCAGCCTGCCACGACAAAAACAAAGTTTGTTGATCTGTGCAGAACAAGATGGGTAGAAAAACATGAAGCACTGGAGGTTTATACATCTCTCTTTCTGGTTGTTCACGACTGTTTGGGACAAATGTGTGAAGACAGTGACAATTGGGACAGTGAGACACTGACCAAGGCAACTGGCTTTCTCCACACCTTGAGCAGCAGTGCTTTCCTCGTTGCATTCGTTGTCGTCCGCAATTGTTTGCGTTACTTAAAACCCTTGACAGTGAAGCTGCAGAAAAGGACAAAAGATGTTGTCGATGCCTACAGGGAAATCAAAGAGGTCAGTAACTGCATGTCTTCTATTAGAAGAGATGTCGAAACAGCGTTCGTTGCCTGGTTCGGTGAAGTCAACAAAATGGGGAATGCTTTGACAACTGATGTTATTGTTCCTCGTCAAGCATCCCGACAGACTCTCCGTGACAACCAACCTGCGGCCACTCCAGAAGAATATTTCAAGATTAGCATTGCCATTCCTTTCTTGGAAAACCTGTCAGTCGAATTGGACTCGAGGTTCAAAAATGCTGACCTAGCAGTTGATGGTCTCTGTCTGGTGCCAAGCACTTTAATAGACAACCAGGATGGTTTCATGCAGGTTCCAGAAGGGGTGAAGACACTGGCAATGTTGTGGGAGTCTGATCTACTAGACAACGCTACCCTTGATGCAGAATACCAAAGGTGGGTTTGCAAATGGCGAAGTGCTGCTGAGAATGCGACAGCTATCATCCCATCCACGGCATCAGAAGCACTGAAACATTGTGACAGGGATTTTTATCCCAACCTGTTCATCATGCTAAAGAACCTTTGCACCCTGCCTGTCTCTACTGCCGAGTGTGAGCGTTCAAACAGTCAGTTGCGCAACCTGAAAAACTACCTGCGCTCTACAATGGGGCAACATAGACTCAATGGACTTGCTTTACTGAAAGTGCACAGGGATGTTGATATTGACTTCAAAGAGGCAGTGAACTGTTTTGCCAGAAGATACAATTCACAAATGGTACTAATGCCGAGGAACCTAGTGCAGCAAGACTGAAAGTGAAAGCAGGGCGGTGATGTTCATAAAATTAAATTACAAGGTAAAGCTTTCTACTGTTAACGAAAAACAAAATGTATTGAATAATAATAGTATACAAAACATCTCTGCTGATAAATAAATGTTCGTGTGTGTTTTTTTGTTGTTTTTTTAAGGGACGGGCAGATGATTATTTTTGTACCCCAGAGTTTGTCATTTCAATTTGTTTAAAAAGCTCAAAGTCCCAGACCATCATAAATGGCTTTTTCAAGGTTCAGATTGCACCAGATTGCACCATTTTGCATCCTTGAAAAAACAATTTTCCGGGGGGGCATGCCCCCGGACCCCCCTAGAAGGCTCGGCGCTTCGCGCCTTCGCTGAATCTGTAACCCCCCCCCCCTCAACTTTCCCAGGTCCGGCCCTGGTTCATTTAAAAAAAATTGTGTTAATTGCTTTATTTATATTTCTTTCTTTCTCCATTTCTTTTCTTTCTGTCTTATTTTCATTTTGTGTTCTATCTATCGTTCTTCATCCCATTTCTTTTGTTCTTTCTATTCTTCTTCTTTTTCTTCTCCTCCTCTTTTGTCTCCTTCTCCCCCTCTCCCTTCTCTCACCCTTTTCTTATTCTCTCTCTCACTCTCTCTCTTTCTCTCATTTTTTAATCTTTCTTCCACTTACACACATGCACCTTTCTCTTCCTTTATTCTTCAACTCTTTTACTAGATTTCTTTTTTCGCGCGCGCATTTGTGTGTGTGTGTGTGTGTGTGGGTGTGCGCGCGTGTGTGTGTGTGTGTGTGTTTAGTGCTTAACTTTCTTGAAGAAGAACGAAGACAAGGAAGAGTAAATATGTCTGTTGATGGTGGTTGTGGTGTTGTTGCCGTCGTCGCTTCTTAGTTGTTGTTGTTGTCGTTACTGTTAGTGGTTGGTCAATAGTCCCGAAACTGAATTTGCCCTTTGGGTTGTTAGGAACAGGAAAAGGTCGTTGGAAATAATATTCTGTGTTGTATGTGCCTATCTGACTGGTTGTGTGTGTCTGACTGGTTGTGAGTGTTTACCTGACTGGTTGTTTGTGTCTATCTGACTGGTTGTTTGTGTCTGTCTGACTGGTTGTATGTGCCTGACTGGTTGTGCTACACTGTTGTTGTTGTTGTTTTAAAATCAGTAGTTGATTCAGCCTCGATGCTTGAATCCTGATAAGTGTAACTCAGATTCGTTTATCCACGCAACCTGTTCACTCAGCAACAAGGCGGGAGTCGTCGTATGAAGTTTTCCAACTTTATTCAGCAGACATCAACAACTGCATACAAGATCGCTCATTCGCTTTTTCCACTCTCACTCTTTTCAGACACAGTGCATCACCTATATAGTTTTTATATAATCGAGAGGATATTCGAACATTTCAGCGTGACGCAATATCAGCCAATCAGAATAAAATTCGTCACCAAAACTATGCACTGTCATAATTATGTCATATAACTTTATTTAGGTTAGAAGAATCTCGTAGCTACCACTACATTTATCTACACGCTTCGGTCGATAGTAAACAAGTAATTCTAGAAAATTCTCCAATAATATCGACCAACGAAAATTATTAACATTATACTAAGCTTCTTCTAACAACAACGCAAAATCAAATCAAAGGTAAATACACTCTGTTATTGCATGCTTTGCAAAACACAACGATCGGATCTATCGTGCGCGTCTCAAAAGTAACAGGTTGTATGTGTCTGACTGACTGGTTGTAAGTGTCTGACTGGTTGTATCTGTCTGTCTGACTGGTTGTGTCTGTCTGACTGGTTGTACGTGAATGTTTGACTGGTTGTATGTGTCTGTCTGACTGGTTGTATGTGTCTGACTGGTTGTAAGTGTCTCTCTGACTGATTGTATGTGTCTGACTGGTTGTAAGTGTCTATCTGTCTCGTTGTTTGTGTCTGTGTTTATGTTTATAAGTATTTGTTGGGGTGGGAATACGTGTACCAATTTGTCAGACTGTCTTGGTTCTTGGGAAAAGGTATAGTTTGTTAGAGACATTTACGAATCTGTGTGTTGTAATGTTTATGGTGTGTGTTGTAATGTTTCTGTCTGACTGGTTGTAAGTGTCTATCTGTCTCGTTGTTTGTGTCTGTGTTTATGTTTATAAGTATTTGTTGGGGTGGGAATACGTGTACCAATGTGTCAGACTGTCTTGGTTCTTGGGGACAAGTATATTTTGTTAGAGACATTTACGAATCTGTGTGTTGTAATGTTTATGGTGTGTGTTGTAATGTTTATGGTGTGTTTATGGTGTGTGTTGTAATGTTTATGGTGTGTGTTGTAATGTTTATGGTGTGTGTTGTAATGTGTATGGTGTGTGTTGTAGTGTTTATGGTGTGTGAGTGGGTGGGTTGGTGGGCGGATGGGAGTTGTCTGTGTGTGTGTGTGTGTGTCTGTCTGTCTGTTTCTTTGTCTGTGTGTGTGTGTGTGTGAGACTCTGTATATAATTATGTGTAATTATTATTTTATTTATTTTGTTTTGTTTTATTCGTGAACGTAACCCATAGACTGGGCAACGGCCAACAGAAAATCAACCAAAGTCATTATTATGCATAGGGAAAAGCAACAACAAACAGAAACAAACTATCATTATGATAAACAGCTGGAGAGAGAGAGAGAGAGAGAGAAAGAGAGAGAGAGAGAGAGAGAGAGAGAGAGAGAGAGAGAGAGAGAGAGAGAGAGAGAGAGAGAGAGAACTGGGGTACTAATTGCACTCTCCTTACGACGAAAGCGGAATATCAGGAACCAGGAGGTTTACGACTGCACTAGCAGTAACGCTAGGCCTCCTGGACTGACTGACACTCAGTATGCTTATCATGAAAGAGGATGCTGAGATAACTTTTTACGTTGATGGCCTGTCCAAATGGGAATATTCGTGGAAGGTGCGTGGAGGATCGCGAACCTTTTTTAAAGGTTTTCAGATCCCGAACCTACAAAAGAAATAAAAACGAAAAAATGGATCAGGAACATAGGTTCGGGCTCTGAGAAAATCAGCAGCAACAGCAACACCAAAAAAAAAAAAAAAAAACCCATTCCAATTTAGACAGGCCATTAACGTTTCAAAATTAAAATTCGATTTCCGTCTTCTAATGGCGCCTTGCCTTCACACCACATGTTTGAGTGTCGAATATAATAATGTTTTTGTGGTGTCTGTAACATGTGAGCGTGTCTGTTGTTTACACATCACCGCGTTTTTAGTCTGGTTTGGGAATAGGGCGCGCATAGCATCCACCCATTATAATTATGATGATGATGATAATAATAATAACAATAATAATAATAATAATAATAATAATAATAATAATAATAATAATAATAATAATAATAATAATAAATTATATTATTATTATTATTAATATATATATATATATATATATATATATATATATATATATATATATATATATATATATATATATATATATATATATATATTTTTTTTTTTTTTTTTTTTTTTTTTTAAATTATTATCTTGCCTTATAACGCAGTGGGTTAGTGGCCGCTTTCCTAAGCCGAAGGTCGCGGGTTCACTTCCGCAAGGGGCGAACTTATGTGACTTAGGTACGAGACTATTAAGGTCACCTAGGGTTTTAGTCCGGTACTCCGGTTTCCTCCTTTTCTTCAATAATGGTATTGGATGCAGTCAATCTAGAATTAAACAAATAAAACAATCGATTTCCTTTCTGTCTTCTAATAGCGACGTTCCTTTACACCACATGTTGGAGTGATGAATGAGTGTTTGTTGTGTATGTAGGAGTGTCTGTAACACGTGAGTGTGTATGTTGCTTACAGATCGCCGCGCTTGGAGTCTGATTTAGGAAGAAGACGCATATAGCATCCAGTAGTAGTAGTAGTAGTAGTAGTAGTAGTAGTGGTAGTGGTAGTGGTAGTGGTAGTGGGTAGTGGTAGTGGTAGTGGTAGTCGTAGTCGTAGTCGTAGTCGTAGTAGTAGTAGTAGTAGTAGTAGTAGTAGTAGTAGTAGTAGTAGTAGTACTAGTAGTAGTAGTAGTAGTAGTAGTAGTAGTAGTAGTAGAACGGGCGAATTTTTTCAGCAGTATTTCAGATCAACGAGAAGTGAATGGTGTTCAGTCAAAGACCAAACTACACAAGGATATAGAAGTTCATGTTATGATTAATAATAAAAAAAATAATAATAAGGTATTTCATAAGGGCGGTACCACACTTTAAGTGCGCTCATCGCGTTTGACGTCTTGAAAACAATTGGTACTTAAAAGCATAACGGATAAGTAAAATTACATGATCAGTATACACTATTTACAAGCACATTCACACTGATAATAAACCCAGTCACACTTTCAGAGGTTAATCAGACAACAGTAAAACAACAACACTATCAGTGAACAAAAACAATATAAAATTATAGCAATATAATTTTAAAGCATTTAAAGATGACATTAACAAAAACATAGCACAATTACAAAACAAATATAAATTCGCAAACAATAAATATAGCATGACTAAAAACGTTGTACAGCTACAAACATATACACTTTCAAACCAAAGGATTACATGATTTAAAACAACAACGACAACAACGAGAGTAACAAATTTTTAAAAAAAAAAAAGCATCAAACGACATAACAAAAGGCAAACATTGCAGTCTGTCAAGAGGGGAGAGCGCTGCCTCTCAACCGCCGTCGGCAACCACGACATGCCGATCAAGAATAATCCCAACAACATGCATCCCAAAGACACACATAAATCATTCGCACGCCTGCATACCCAATCGCAGTTAGTCAGTCGCTGCAGGTGGAGACGCAGGCGTCAATTAAAGTACAGGTTGAACAGATGGGTTTTAAGAGCTCGTTTAAAGGAAGTAGGTGTAGCAGACTGTCTGAGATCCTTTGGAAGAGAGTTCCACTAAATAGCTGCTGTATAGGAGAAGTTGCGGTCGCCGTATATTTTAGTGCGTGATCGAGGAATGTTGAGGGGGCGGCCATCTGAGGATGAACGGAGCTGTCTGGAAGGAGTATAGACTGAGAGAATATCAGAGAAGTAGACAGGAGAACAGCCAAAGAAAAGGTTATAGCAGAGAGTCGAGGTAACCAGTGGAGAGACTTGAGAAGAGGTGGAACATGCTGACGTTTTCGTGCTTTGAGGACAAGGCGGGCGGCAGAGGTTTGAACCTTTTGGAGTTTGTTAATAAGATAATGTGGAATACCAGCTAAGAGTGAGATATTGGCGGATGCAGTTTATAATGTAGAATTCAAAGTAGGCGGACCTGCATACAGTGAAGATGCGCTTGTCAAGAGACGTATAAGATGAAATGATGAAACCAAAATTAGGAGCATGATCAGCAAATGGTATGACTGCATTTGCAATTTGAACGGTGGAGGGCAAGAAATTAGAAAAATCAAAAAAATCAAGTGTTTTCACTCTCTCTCTCTCTCTCTCTCTCTCTCTCTCTCTCTCTCTCTCTCTCTCTCTCTCTCTCTCTCTCTCTCTCTCTCTCTCTCTCTCTCTCTCTCTCTTTAAAAAACAAAAGAGAAGAAGTAATTTTGTTTTGTGGTCGTTGGGTTTCAGTTTGTTGTCATTCATCCACTGTTTGATGTCAAGAATGCACGTCTGCATGGTCTGGAGAGTGGTATTTGCCTGTTTAGGATGGTAAAGCTGTTGGAGCTGTGCGTCATCTGCAAAAGATTGACTGTGAATTGCATGTTAAAATGAGAGATGAAAGAGGTTTTGTGTAGAGGATGAAAAGTAAACGTCCGAGAACTGAGCCTTTGGGGAATACCGAAATTGAGGACAGTAGATCTAGATGTATGGCTGTCGATTTGTGCAGCCTGACACCTATTAACCCAGGATATAAAGGTACCAGAAATTCCATAGGATGAAGCTATTCTGGTAAGGAGAACTGCATTATCTATATAGTGTCAAATGCAGCTGATGTATAAAAAGAGTGAGAGGAGAGACAAATTGCCAACGTCTAGAGCATGTAGAATGACATTTACTACCTTAATGAGCGCGGTCTCAGTGTTGTGATTGGGTCTGTAAGCGGACTGAGTATGAGGGATGAGGTCATGAGTTTGAAGGTAAGAAAACAACTTTCTCTAATACAGGAATGGAAGGTTTGAGACTGGCCTGTAAATTTTTTTTAGATTGTTCTGGTCTAACGATGTTTTTTTAATCAGTGGCTTAACTACGGGCCGATTTTGAAAATTGACGGGACAATGCCTGACTTCGCAAGCTTTCGTTAATTATCAGAGTTAAAGAGGGCAGCATGAGATCCAGAAATTCTATTAGCAGTAGAGGCTGGCAATGGGTCTAATGAACATGTGGCTGTCTTTGATTTGAGAATAATGTTTTTGACAAATTCTTCTGTAATGAGCTGAAAAAACAAGAACACTCACTGACCGCTTGGTTGCAAGTCACCGACGACGTGGGCGGCCTATCCAACTCAGACTTAATGGGGCGACTAACTATGAATTTATTCACAAGGTACCATGAGTAAGGCCTACCTAGCCAAATACTAGCACAAGGATATATAGAAGTCAAGTTGCTATGATAGACTATGAATACAGTTCCAATATATCATGTAATTAGTTGTAAGGTTAATGAGTACCTACGATGGGTCCACCTCTATGTCACTGCGTACGCTGTGCACTCTCATTAAGACGTCTGTCGCGAAAGAGTTAACTGTTAGCTGCGGACCATATATCGTTGAAGAAGGGGATAGGGAAGGGTGTGACAGTGGGTGGATGGGGGAGGGGCGGTAAAAGGCTAATTTTGGACGTAGGAGCACATTCATTTTTCGGGATTTCTTTTGTACAAGGGGTGGTTGAAAAGTAAATCCCTATTGAAATTTGCCAATAACTCCTTTAAACAGCACTGCATTTGCATGAAGCAACACGTATTGCATCCTTACAGTAATGGAATGTATTGGTTGATCTCTGACTTCATCTCACAATGACGAGAGCAGCCCACAATGCCCCGTCGCCTGACATGGCTCAGTGCTGTACATAATAGCAAAACAATTGAAGAATTGAATGTCAAACGACAACATTGCAGCATTTACAGGTAGTGGTTTATAGCCTGTTGACAGCCTGCACAGGCAGTGGTTCAAAGCCCGTTGACAATATGCACAGGCAGTGGTTCAAAGCCCGTTGACAGCCTGCACAGGCAGTGGTTCAAAGCCCGTTGACAATATGCACAGGCAGTGGTTCAAAGCCCGTTGACAATATGCACAGGCAGTGGTTCAAAGCCCGTTGACAATATGCACAGGCAGTGGTTCAAAGCCCGTTGACAATATGCACAGGCAGTGGTTCAAAGCCCGTTGACAATATGCACAGGCAGTGGTTCAAAGCCCGTTGACAGACTGCACAGGCAGTGGTTCAAAGCCCGTTGACAGCCTGTACAGGTAGTGGTTCAAAGCACGTTGACAGCCTGCACAGGCAGTGGTTCAAAGCCCGTTGACAGACTGCACAGGCAGTGGTTCAAAGCCCGTTGACAGCCTGCACAGGCAGTGGTTCAAAGCCCGTTGACAGCCTGTACAGGCAATGGTTCAAAGCACGTTGACAGCCTGCACAGGCAGTGGTTCAAAGCCCGTTGACAGACTGCACAGGCAGTGGTTCAAAGCCCGTTGACAGCCTGCACAGGCAGTGGTTCAAAGCCCGTTGACAGCCTGTACAGGCAGTGGTTCAAAGCCCGTTGACAGCCTGCACAGGCAGTGGTTCAAAGCCCGTTGACAGCCTGCACAGGCAGTGGTTCAAAGCCCGTTGGCAGGATGCGCAGGCAGTGGTTCGAAGCCCGTTGACAGCCTGTACAGGCAGTGGTTCAAAGCCCGTTGGCAGGATGCGCAGGCAGTGGTTCGAAGCCCGTTGACAGCCTGCACAGGCAGTGGTTCAAAGCCCGTTGACAGCCTGCACAGGCAGTGGTTCAAAGCCCGTTGGCAGGATGCGCAGGCAGTGGTTCGAAGCCCGTTGACAGCTTCTACAGGCAGTGGTTCGAAGCCCGTTGACAGCCTGCACAGGCAGTGGTTCAAAGCCCGTTGACAGCCTGCACAGGCAGTGGTTCAAAGCCCGTTGACAGCCTGCACAGGCAGTGGTTCAAAGCCCGTTGGCAGGATGCGCAGGCAGTGGTTCGAAGCCCGTTGACAGCCTGTACAGGCAGTGGTTCAAAGCCCGTTGGCAGGATGCGCAGGCAGTGGTTCGAAGCCCGTTGACAGCTTCTACAGGCAGTGGTTCGAAGCCCGTTGACAGCCTGCACAGGCAGTGGTTCAAAGCCCGTTGACAGCCTGCACAGGCAGTGGTTCAAAGCCCGTTGGCAGGATGCGCAGGCAGTGGTTCGAAGCCCGTTGACAGCTTCTACAGGCAGTGGTTCGAAGCCCGTTGACAGCCTGCACAGGCAGTGGTTCAAAGCCCGTTGACAGCCTGCACAGGCAGTGGTTCAAAGCCCGTTGACAGCCTGCACAGGTAGTGGTTAAATGGCCGTTGACAATATGCACAGGCAGTGGTTCAAAGCCCGTTGACAATATGCACAGGCAGTGGTTCAAAGCCCGTTGACAACCTGTATAGGCAGTGGTTCAAAGCCCGTTGACAATATGCACAGGCAGTGGTTCAAAGCCTGTTGACAACCTGTATAGGCAGTGGTTCAAAGCCTGTTGACAACCTGTATAGGCAGTGGTTCAAAGCCTGTTGACAACCTGTATAGGCAGTGGTTCAAAGCCTGTTGACAACCTGTATAGGCAGTGGTTCAAAGCCCATTGACAGCCTGGAGTACAAACCACATAAAAAATGAACCCTGAGACACAGCGCCCCTACTCATTTGGATGAGAGTATAAACAGAGATCCAGTCTGGCACGTATGCATTCCATCGGACGGACTTTAAAGATCCAGACGCTAATGTCTTAGACTGGTCAGTGCCGGCTACACAAATACACCCAGTAAGCACTAGGTCCGTTCTCCCACATCTCTGGTCGCCCGGGATTGTGCTCAGTCATCTGGATGTCAGACTATGCGTTCAAAGGCTGCAAGTGGGCGCCTTGAGCAGATCTCCAACTGGAAAAGCGCTAAATAAGAAATAATAATAATAATAATAATAATAACAATAATAATAATAATAATAATAATAATAATAATAATAATAATAATAATAATAATAATAATAATAATAATAAATACACTGTTCAGCTGACATAAGATCAAGTGTCAGATTCTTTGACAATAACACTTTTGCTACAGCTGCTCGCTCAACCAATCGGAGTAAAAGGAAATTTGTGGAACAGAAATAACACTTTTGCCATCAGCTGCTTCTTTAACATTGCCCTAATTGTTGGACTGTATAGTGTATGTCTCGACCACTACGTCAGTGGGGCAATTCAAAGTATGTGATTTTTTTGTTTTTTTATTTTTTTTAAACCTCTGAACAACTGAAATATAGTTCTGATATTTGAGTGTGTGTAGCTGATGCTATTGCATTTTTTAAAAATCTTTAAAAAAAACAAAGGTGAAGAACAATTGAGATCACTGCAAAACTTAAAGTAGACTGAACTTCGACACCCACACTAATTTTGTTTATAAATATCTACACGGGTACACAGAAACTGACGTTTTGGAGACTGTTTTGAAACTTTGTGTGTTTCCTCACAACAAATAGTAACATATTTTTAGGTATCGAAATTTAAGGGTTAAAGTTCATTTATTACATTGTTATAAAGTAATTAAATTTAAACTCACTGCAGCGATGTTAGGCGAAGGT
>CM072527.1:4325872-4335872 GCA_036898135.1 Oncomelania hupensis
GGTATAGTACATTTCGATGTTATCTTATTACAAAAGGTCTGATTGTAAGAATGGGCTTATGCCTAAAATCGTAACCTTTTAAAATAAAGCTCTGAAGTCTAAAGTCTCTCTCTCTCTCTCTCTCTCTCTCTCTCTCTCTCTCTCTCTCTCTCTCTCTCTCTCTCTCTCCCTCCCCGTTTCGCTGACCTGTGTGTGTGAGTTTGTTGTATGGAGAGTGTATGTGTGTGTAGTGGCGTGGAAGGGGTGATTATGTGAATTTGCATTGTATGGCATTTGGTTGTGTGATTGGTTGTTTTATTGGCGTCTTCTTCATCGAGATAATAAGACGTTCTCACGCATTCACAAACCTTTGCACCACATCCATCCATCCATCCATCCATCCATCCATACATACATACATACATACATACATACATACATACATACATACACACACACATACATATAAAATACCTAATTATATTAACCAAGCCACTAGAGAATAAAAACTTTTGCTAATCTGCCTACATCCAAGCTTATGTTATCAGTGGGATCGATAAAATAAACATCAGTTGGCAAAAATGGACGAATATCACTGCATTGAAGTAATACATGTTTCAGAGAAATAGATTGACCACAAATGCATTTAACATTTTTACAATATTTGGTTTTCATTGAGTTTAATATTATTCTATGTGCCATGTTTGAAACTGTTTTATCAATTCCACAAGGTTTATTCATAGTTGCGGTGGAAACATTTTGTAACAATTTTTTTTTTCTATAGAGTTTTTGAATTTCTTTAGAAGACAACGGTATCGTTATTGTTTGAGAATTAATATTTGAAGCAACACGTTTTGCAGCCCGATCAGCCCAATCATTATAAAGGAATCCACTATATGAGGGAATCCAGCAAAAATTCACCTGAGTGGCATTAGTTATCAAACTGTGAATAATATTTTTAATTTCCAAAATATTGTTTCTTCTTTCACCAGGATTATCTGAATTCAATGCTTGTAAAACTGACATAGGATCTACGCATACAATCACGCTGAATATACTGACAGTATAAAAAAAGATTAGAAATTGAATTCATAGCCCTTAATATCGCTATTAATTCAGCAGTGAATATCAAATATCCTTTCGCAAATTAATATGATTCTGATATATTTAAATCTGGTATTACAAACGCTGCTCCAGCTTCAACTGTTTGAAGTTTGGCATTTGTTTGGTGTGTGTCTGTGTCTGTGATGAGTTTCATTGGTGTGTGTGTGTTATATGTTTCATGTGTGTGTGTGGTATGTGTTTCATTTGTGTGTGTATGTTATGTGTGTCAAGTGTGTGTGCGTGTTTGTGTGTGTATTTGTTTATTATGGTTACTTCTTGTGTGAGTCAGGTGCAGCTGGCAAGAACGATGGAGAGTGAGAAAGGAGTTGATGGGAGTATGTGGGGAAGACGTTTTGCCTGAGTGAAGTGTTCGTCGCTGTTTTGAGTTACAAGGATTGATCACGGAGCACACTGCCAAGTTCCTCACTCTTTCCTCTCTCTCTCTCTCTCTCTCTCTCTCTCTCTCTCACTCACTCTCTCTCTCTTATTTGTATTTCCCTCTCTGTCTCTCCCTTTCTCTCATCCCCTTAATCCCTCCCTCCCTCCCTCCCTCTCTCTCTCTCTCTCTCTCTCTGTCTTTCTTTACTCCCCTCTTCCCAGCACCCCGTTTTCTCTCTTCCTTCCATCTCCACCCAATCTGTCCTGTCCCTACCTGTCTCTCTACCTTTTCTATCTCTCTCCCTCCCTCTCTGTACATCCCTCTCTTCTTCGTTCTGCACTTTCGCTTTTTTTTTACCTGTGCAGTGTGTTTTGTTGTTGGTTCGCACGGCGCGCGAGTTGTTAGGCGTTTAATGCTGAAGCTATCAGTGACAGAGTTGAGTAGCAGAGTGCACCTCTCTCTCCCTCCCTCCACCCTCTCTCTCTCTCTCTCTCTCTCTTTTTTTTTCTCTGCGCCATGCTGGTATTGTATTTGCAGGCTAATGTTTTGTGTTGTCGTCTTCATCTAATGTCAGATCAGTGCTGAGTCGGTGCTTAGCAAGCTGAACGTCAAATATTGTTGAGTAGTCTAGGATGCGCTTATAAATACAGTGTGATATATTCGTCCTTTAAGTTAACTCAGTGCTGAGTAATTGGTGATCGTCGTCGATAGTGTTGAGTGTGATGCGCTTAGGACTCTTTTGTGATTTCTTCTTCTTCTAAGTCAGCTCAGTGCTGATTCGGTGCTTAGTAGACTATACATCAATATTGTTCAGTAGTTTATTATGCGCTTGTCACTACGACGTGCTCTTTTTGCGTTCTATATCAATCTGATAAGCACTGATGCTGAGTCGGTGCTGAGCAAAATTATGCTTCAACTTTACTGAGTATGATGCTCTTGCATTGTATTAAGACTGATAACATGCTTTCTTCGTCTGGTAAATATTGGTGAGCAAATTATATATACCATCTTTACTTAAGTCTGGTGAAAATGTGTCTTGAGACTAATGTGAAAATGTGTTCCATTTAGCAAAAGATCTAATTTCGAATTATGTTTTGTGGAGAGAACGGCACAGCGGTTCTGACCGCGAATTATGTGGCCAAGTAGACCTACTTGGACGACGTTGTTTCGACCTTGTGTAATGGTTTTCTGTATAAGGAACATGATTAGTACTGTATAGATTGATCTGCGTTCTGTATGACCTCTTTGGAAGAAAACAAAAGCATCCATAATAACTGTGTGATTTGTGAGTGAGATAATAAAAATATCTTACTGGTAACAGGAACAACAACAATAACAAAAGTATAATTGTGAGTGAGATAATAAAGATATCGTATTCGTAACAAGAACAACAGTAACAACAGTGTAATTGTGAGTGAGAGAATAAAGAAATCGTATTCGTAACAACAACAGTAACAACAGTGTAATTGTGAGTGAGAGAATAAAGATATCGTATTCGTAACAACAACAGTAACAACAATGTAATTGTGAGTGAGATAATAAAGATTTCGTATTCGTAACAACAACAATAACAACAATGTAATTGTGAGTGAGAGAATAAAGATATCGTATTCGTAACAACAACAGTAACAACAATGTAATTGTGAGTGAGAGAATAAAGATATCGTAATCGTAACAACAACAGTAACAACAATGTAATTTGTGAGTGAGATAATAAGGATATCGTATTCGTAACAAGAACAACAACAACAACAATTTTTTTCAGTTCTCGAGTGTAGTAATAAGAAAATTCAGAAGAAAGTTCTGGAGAGAGAAGAATGTATAATATATATTGTGTGTAGTATGTTCCTTTGTGTGCTGAATACGTAATGTCATTGTGTGTAGTATGTTTTTTTGTGTGCTGAATACATAATGTCATTGTGTGTAGTATGTTCTTTTGTGTGCTGAATGCGTACTGTCATTGTATGCGGTGTTGGTTCACTCGCAGGATGGCGTAAACCTATATCTTAGCATGTACTCTTCACAACATTAATTATTTCAGTGATTTATTATTTTGATGACAGGTGTGTGAATCTTGGGTGGTCCGTGATATCGCTTCGACCATAAGCCCTAAGCATGTTCTTACCTTATGGATAGGAACCCAAACCTTATAGATAAGTTTAAAATAAAATAACATTTAGAGGTCTTGTTTCCTCAAAAATGCGCTGACCACCGCACACAAGAGTTGAAAGAAGAGGCGTGGAGTAAGTCCGGAAGACTTAAAAGAAAGCCTCTGTCTACTATTTCTATTACTGCTGCTACTACTTCTACTACTACTACTACTACTACTACTACTACTACTACTACTACTACTACTACTGCAGCACGTAATGGTGTGCTGTACTAATGGACATTGTTCCTGGAACTGCCTTTTTATGTTGCTAACTAAATATATGTGGATTCTTGATGTTGGTAAAATTGTGCGGATTCCAAACTTACATTCTGTGTGGATTCCAAACTTACATTCTGTGTGGATTCCAAACGTACATTCTGTGTGGATTCCAAACTTACAGTCTGCGGCGTAAGTAGATCATTTAACGATCAACTCAAGTTTGTAGAGCTCTACAAAGTTTTGATGCGGAGCGCTTGCGATGAATGATATTATTTATTTAACGCGTTCTTTTGGTTTACCCGTACTGTTATTCAAGAAAATGAGTAAAGCATACCATACAATACATAAAGGGCACGCACAGAAGCGAAACTTAAAAAGTGCTACCCTTGTGTTCAGAAATTTTAAAAAAAAAATCTGATAATAACGATCTCTTCAGATCGCCGCGCTTTGACTTCGATTGAAAAAAAAAAAAACGCCGCGTATGGCATATTATTATTAGTAGTAGTATTACCTTGAAAAGTGTATAACGTGGTAAAACGGCTGGGTGAAATGATTGAGATAAAAATGTGGACTTCGGAGAAAACTCCTTCAGTGGGTAAGCTAAGATGTTGGCAGGTAAATCAATATGCCCTTGTGTTTCTTGCTGTGTTTCAATACTGGTGATTGATTCTAGAGCTATCTGATGGTAGATTGATTGATTAATTTGATTGATTGGGTATATTACTGGAATGTGAAGACGGCCAAAAGAGAGGAAATGCAACGCACCGAAAATGCTACAGTATGGGGGATTTTTTTTCTCCTTCGGGTGAGAGTATTGCCCCAGATAGTCTGTGCACATAGGCTTCCAGTCCCACGGACTTTAAAATCCTGACACTCATGTCCTAGCAGCAAATGGGCGTCTAAGGCGGCTTGAGTGAGATCTTGTTTGGTTTGTTAACTGTGTGAGATCTTGCTTGGTTTGTTAACTGTGTGAGATCTTGCTTGGTTTGTTAACTGTGTGAGATCTTGCTTGGTTTGTTAACTGTCTGCATTCTTTAACTACAGCACGTCATATGCGTACTCTCTTAAAGTTCAAGGTCATTGTGCTACACCATTTTCTAAACATGTTTTGCGCTGTATCTATACACTGGCTGATCCGATTGTGAGTTTTGCTTTGCAGATAGTTCAGTTAGTGGCCTATCATTCCGCCTTTTCATTTTGCTTCGTTAGGATAAAGTCGAACCATTACACCGCCAAGGCAATCAGCTCTTTTGAAAATGCCTAATCTATCGGCTATGTGTGTGTCTGGAAATATATTTGAATGGCTTGCCATGTCATCTTGTTGAAAAAAAAATCAATACAACATGATTGCAACGTATAGTGTTTAAGGCTTTCTTCACCATACGCGTTCAGAACAACAGCAACGTTTTGCCGCAAATTCTGGGTCTCCCGTGTCCTATTAATGCTAACAGGTGACGTTAGCGGTGGCGGTAGAATTCATCACTGTCAGTTCACAGCTCTGTGTCTGTCCCTCTAGAGGCCGCTGTGTACACTACATGTTGTGGGAGGAGAAGGGGTAGGGGAGGGGAGGGGAACAGGAAGTCGTACGGTCTTTAGCGTCTTGCGCTCATCTTTTAACTGGTCACTCACGCACGACTTTAATTTCATCCATGGCGCTCAGTATGGATACTCATCTTACTATGTATAGTCATTTTTTTACTTCATAGTTCATAGTTTAGTTTCCTTCATGGTTTAAGTTTATGAGAGCGGTTAGCGTTTCGGAACACGGGATAATGATGTAGCCAAGGAACTAATGACTCAAGTGTTCTCAGTGAAGAGAATACAATAATGCAGGGTGATACTCCTTGACGGGATTCAGGAAATCTTTATAGGGAACTAAACACCCCTGCTGCACAAACATGCCCAGCAAGTACTAGGCCATAGGTCGCTTTATTTCCCCTATCCCCATGTTTGTGCTCAGTTATCTGGGCCTCAATCCGTGCGCCCAAAGGCGGCAAGTGGACGATTTGGGTGGCTTGAGTTAGATCCGTTATCGGCTAACGCTTTGAGCAGCTCTCGGTATTCTGTTTCTGCCTCTGTCCCCCTCTCTGTCTCTCAAGCGCTGTCTCTCTGCCTCTGTGTCTGTCTGTCTGTCTCTCTCTCTCTCTCCCCCTCCTCCCTTACTCCCCGCCTTCCCCTATATTTCTAATACGATACTTAATTTCTTTCTTAGCTAGTTAAGTTAAGGTAACTGGATAGCCTTAACTAATAATAATTTTCAGTTCAGTTATGTAGTTTACCGTCCCCGGACACAGTAGCGTATAAGGGACTGGCGCTAATAATAACAAGCCCTCTAAGCCTTAAGTAGCGTTCATTATTCACAACTTTCCGGCACCTCTCATAAAAACTCGTGGGTATCGCCATTATAAATTAAAACGAGGTTATATGAAACCAAGTTCCGGTTTGGCTTGTTTTGCTTTTATCAAAGCTTGATGCGTGACTTTTAAATATGGCAAATTGCCGAAAACGACGATTGTTAGAGCCAGAAAACGAGTGGGATAAGTATAAAAACGGTGGAGGAAGTACATGCTCAGTGAAAGAATGCAAAAAACAATCGTAGAGGCCTGTATTTGTGGCGACTTCGGAGGTGCGTCGATCATCGACAGAAAGTGAAACAGGACCTGAAAACTCTTGTAGTTTTCCAGAGCTTCGCCGTCGCAACCTTCACAAAACACGAAGTAACTGACTATGTTAGGCTAGCGTTGTGGCCAAGTGGGCTAAGGCGGGACTAACTTGCCTTGTCCACAAGCCAAAAACCAATGGCGCCTGACAGGTGTGGGTTCGAGCCAGCATCTGGGCGTTATGGTTTTCCTAATATTTTTCAAAAATTCACAAATAATGTTAGGTAGGTAGGGTTTAGGCGCGCCACTGATAATAAACTGCAGCAAAAAAATAAAAATATGTGAGGGTACGATACAGGTGGCCAGTGACACATGTTATTATTCTTGAATATTTGGAAATAACAAACTGACAAACTCTGACAAACTTTGCTTCGTAAACTAGTTTATACCACCCTTTCATTGTCTGGTATCTCCGATTACTAAAACTTGTTTTAAACCATAACCTGGTCGACCATCAATAACACACATTTCAGGATGTCTAACCTGAAATGAATTGTTTCATGAATTTCTCTTAAAGGGGCTAGGGTAATCAAAGGTGTTCGTTTATTGTGTGTGTGTGTGGCTACGAGTTTACTTAGGCATTTGATTCCCGTGTTGTCACTGTAATAGGCGAAATAGCAGACCGACCGTCAAGCTTTCAATTATTGGCGGTCTTTCTTTCGTTCCTTCTTTCTTTTTTTTTCTTTTTTTTAATCTTTCTTTCTTTTCTTTTTTTTTCTTTCTTTCTTTCTGTTCTTTCTTTTTTTTTTCTTTCTTTTCTTTCCTTTCTTTCGTTCTTTCTCTTCTCTCTTTCTTTCTTTTTTTTCTTTCTTGTTTCCTTCCTTCTTTCGTGTCTTTTTTCTTTCTTTCTTTCTTCGTTCCTTTTGTTTGTTTGTTTATTTGTTTCTTATTCTCTTTTTCCTTTCGATTTTTTGTTATTCTTTATTTTTTTTTGGCGTGTTTTTTCCTGTTTTTTTCCTTTTTTTTTCTTTTTCTTTCTTTTTCTCTTTCTTTTTTTTCTTTTCCTCTCTTTCTTCTTCTCTTTCTTTCTTTCTTGTCTTCCTTCTTCTGTTTTTACCTTTATTTTCATCTTTTTTTTCTTCCTTTCTTCTTTTCTTCTAACTTTGTTATCTTTACGCTCTTTCCAATCTGTCTACCCTATCTTCCGTGCTTTATAACCTGGAGATTTCTCCAGCCTCAAGATGAGACAGGCACAAGGGACTTGATATAATTTAGCACCGTTCAACCACCAACGATGCTTTAGCGTGACACACCCCTCTCTCTAATTACTTCATAAATCTACCTTTCTCCTCAGTCAGACCTCCCTATAGCGATCCACCGCCGTAGCTCGGAGGTAGAACGTTCGACTGTCACTCCGATGACCCAGGTTCGAATTCCACTATGTGGCCATTTTCACTGTCCGTCTTAGCAGGATGACTGCTGTGATGGTTGAGTGTTGCTTTAGTTCCCTTCTCCTTCCCTGGGGTGGTTTATCTCCGTCTGCCATATCGCCAATGGTGGGTGTAGACTTTACACTTCAATGTCCATTCATTCATTCATTCATTCTCTCTATTGCTTACAGTATTGTTATCAGTAAGGTGTACAAGGCGTAGGGATTTCCTCGTCAGTAAGAGTTTCAAGTCAAAGTGTTCCCGAAACCTTTCAGTGCAAGGAGAGACAAATGTTAAGACACCCCCGCAACTTCTCCCTTTTCTCGAGACCAGCTTTGCAAGAGCTGTGCCCATCTGATGAACGTTCGTAAGATTAGACAATAAATTAAAACGATAAATACATTAAAAACTAACTAAATAATTAATTAAATAAACAGAGCTACCATCAGATAACCCCTCAGCAAAGCTTCTGTACATTGTTTAGTGTTTTGTTTAGAAATGTTAGGCAAAGTTTAGGTACACGACTCAAAATGTAGAGGAGTGTTCTTCTAGTAGGGACGTTTTCGCAGTCGTTGGTCAGTTGACGGGTAAGAAAGGTGAGAAGTCCCAACCAAACTGTATTCCACCAAAACAGCTGCTAGACTCTTTCTGTGACTTTTCCACTGACAAAATATGCAAAGTCAGGTCAAAATTAGACAGAACAAGTGGCAGTCCTGACTTTACACCCTTCATGGGCAAGCCAATGTTAAACTTTGTCCCTGTAAAGCGCGACCAGGTCAAAAAGATTCTTTTTCAAACAACTAAAAAGTCATGTTGCCTTGACCCCATCCCAGCAAGCTTGTTGCATGAGTGTTTGGACGAATTCACCCCAAGCTTCACTGACATCATCAATCATGTAGCGTTGTGCCTTCATCCTTATACAATGGCGTCGTTTTTCCACTGCTCAGAAAAGCAGACCTTGACGTTAATGCCCTCAAGAACTATCGCTCAGTTTCAAATCTTCCCTTTCTCTCTAAAATCATTGATAAGGTTGTTCTTCCGATCTCCTCGAGCCGTTTCAGTCCGCTTACCGCCAGAACCATTTCACAGAAACCGCTTTAGTGCGAGCTGTGAATAACGTGTTGTCCGACTGTGACCGCGGTAATGTTTCTGTCTTGTCTATGCTGGATCTATTGGCTGCCTTTGATACGCTTGACCACGCCATTCTGCTTCAACGACTGTATGTGACCTTTGGTCTCTCCGGAACGGTCCTCCGCTAGTTCAGGTCAAACTTGGCTGATCGGACGCAGCCTGCGGTGATCAAGAACTCACCTTCAGAGATAAGCACCCAAGCCTTCGGGGTTCCTCAGGGTTCGGTCCTGGGCCCGGTAATTTTTACCGCATACATTCAGCTCCTGAGTTCTATCATCCACCAATTTGAAATGCATTATCAGATGTTTGCAGATAACACACAACTCCAACAGTCCGCCCTCCTCCCCTCCCCCGCCTCTCTCAACTTCTTTACGTACTGAACACTACCCAACAAACCATTGAATCTGTCAAGACATGGATGAATGTAAACAAACGCGTTATGAATAGGTGCTAATCATAAACACAAATCTCTCTCTGACTCAGCTACCATCACACTCTCAGGGACAGATTGAGTTCTCTCAGACTGTTTAAAAAAGTATAGGCGTCCTTCTTGATAGGACACTTTCAATGGAACTCCATATTAACACTCTCTATAAAGTCATTTTCCTAGAACTCCGCAGGATCAGTCACATGAGACCCTTCTTAACCGTGGGTACCACAAAAAAAGTTGTTATGAGCTTTTGTACTGTCCAGAATAGACTTCTGCAACTCCCTGTTTTGTAGGTTTTCCCAACACTCTATTGGGCAAACTTCCCAAAGCACAAAATAACGTAGCCCGCATCGTGTTCAAGAAGCGCAAATCTACAGCGCGAAACGGCGCCTTCGGGAACCCCATTAGCTGCCAGTACACGCGCATGTCGAATACAAAGTTGCGATGCTTTGTTACCCTAGTCTTCACGGTCTAGGACCTTCCAATCTGTCTGAGCTTTTGACGCCATATTGTCCATCCAGAACCCTCCGTTCCGCTTACGCTGGTCACCTTTCTGGGCCACGCATCAAGCTGGAG
>CM072527.1:4345872-4348372 GCA_036898135.1 Oncomelania hupensis
TGCTTGCATGGCTACGACTAGCTGACATTACAAATGATCGCTGTTGCTTCTAATTCTGTTCGATTTACACAGATTTAGCATTTCGCAACGGTATACTTTGTTAATATGAGCATAATATGAGCACAATTATTATCGACCATATTTAATAGTTGCGTTCCTTGATTTGCATTTTGTTAGTTCTCAGCAGAAAAGGCTAATAATAGCATTGCCCATTTCCTGCCTAGAACCAAGTAGACACTGTTATACAGTATACATAGGCTTAATCTACATTATCATATTATAAGTCAGTCTCCGCGCAGCGTAGAAGCTCACTAGCTGAATATAATTATTAGACTTGTATTGTTTGTTTTATACGTAAATAAATGTATTAAGTATATCTATTCTAATTAATAATATTTAGGCCTATACTTTATAATATTCGAATCTTGAAATTTCCGGAGAAGGACGAGTAGGCTAAGCGAATTTTTTTTTTAATATCTCGAGATCAGAGTTAAATTAATAGTTAGTTATTCATTGCTTACAGGGTCCAGCGGACTGCAAAGAGCCGAATAAGCGAATTTTTTTTTTAATAACTCGAGATCAGAGTTAAATTAATAGTTAGTTATTCATTGCTTACAGGGTCCAGCGGACTGCAAAGAGCCGAATCAGAACCAGAAAATCAAGTCAACTCGAGATCAGAGTTAAATTAAAAGCTTAATAGTTATTCATTGCTTACAGAGTCCAGCGGACTGCAAAGAGCCGAATCAGGACCACAAAATCGAGACCACAACTTCGCAAGTAGTAGTAGTAGTAGTAGTAGTAGTAGTAGTAGTAGTAGTAGTAGTAGTAGTAGTAGTAGTAGTAGCATAGTTATTTAGTTAAATCTTTAATTTATTTATTTGTTTTGTTTGTGTGTTATTATTTTTAGTATTATTATTATTATTATTATTATTATTATTTGTTTCTTTTTATTATTATTATTATTATTATTATTATTATTATTATTATTATTATTATTCCTACTTAAAAAAAAAAAAAAAAGAATAGTGTGCTGCTGTGCGTGCTCAATGGTGTAAATATGGTCAGTGACGTTTTGTTTGTTTTTGCTGAAGTTGGGTGTAACCCGAAATATTCAGAAAGTGTTACTGGTTATTTTTTCTTATAGATTTACCAAAGTTTTCAGATGATTTATAGAAATTTCCGCCCGCCACGCAACATGTTTTTAATACGTGTTTCTCATTAAAGCACATATCATTGAGATACATATAACAAATGTACTGTATCAGTTAAAAAGAATAATATTAGTTAAATAAATAATTGCTTTGGTGCTTGCAATAAAAATGTCACTGTTTTTTGAGACCATTATAAACTTGCTTTGCCTTGTTGTGCTGAAGTGACATCAACGTATACATAGCGCTTTGAAGTTTTGTCATGGTTTTATTGTTGATATAGATGTGAAATCGTTGTATGTGTGCTTTATGTGTTATGTATTACTTTTACTCCTTATTACTAATTATGTCAGTATATTATTCATCATAAAATAATAATAATAATACTAACTGCTTCAAAATGCAAATCTCGACTTGAGCTTGAAGCTGTGCGGATCGAAATGCACGGATGTTTCACCACAGGCTCTGAAGTCTTTTCTTTTGTCTTTGTAAACTCCTAAATACGTACGTAGTATAGTATGTAATTGAGGCCTACGAAAGACGAGAATTCCCAGCCTGTGGTTTCACGTAGTCCTGCCAGCATTCGTTCGTAAAACATCGGATAGCTCCGCTCGACTCGAAGAGCTTCGTTCGACTTCGGTAATTGCCTTTTTCGGGAAAGTGACTGGAACTAGGTTGGAAAAAACAAGTTCGCTGCCGGGGCTTTCTGTATAAATAATATCCCCACTTTCTGGAAATTTAGTGCTTTAAATTCCACCGCCGCTGTCTTTCTCCTTTGTTCTTTCTCGTTCCTACTCTTGTTCTATCAATTTACAATCTTCTTCGCTAGACCAGTCACCTACCTTTCTTCTTGAAAACTCTCTCAAAACTCCTGATTTGTGTATGGGGTCTGTTGGGGTCTATTTTGTTTTTGTAAACGGGGGTTCAATAAATTAGAATACAATCTCAGCGTCCTATGCATGGGATATCTGTATTGTAAAGTGACCGGCTGGTGGAATGCTTTTAGTGTTACCATTAGGGTTGTTTCAGCAGATCTTTTATACGGATCAGGGGTGAGCCTTCTTTTAACCAAGTTGTGGTCCTGATTGACTCTTTGCAGTCCACTAGAACCTGCAAACAATGTCTAACTAACTAACCCGACCTACACATACCCCTGAGGAAAGTTCGGAGTATGTTCCGGAAGGGCCTAAGCGGCAAACGAACCGGGATGCAATGAGAACAGTGAACTTCTCCTATTCATAGAGTTCGGGTTAGTCCGAGAAAAATGGTTAAGGGGATTTTTATGGTGTAACGAACTGTCATCCGACCTACCCATTAAAAAAAAAATTCCGGGTAGTATTTTCCAAAAAATA
>CM072527.1:4353372-4370872 GCA_036898135.1 Oncomelania hupensis
TTCGTGCAATAATGATTACAGACAAATTATTATCAGGGGACAGGCTTTTTTAAAAGAGCGATTTGTCACTGACATTCAGTTTAGAGTTCATCAATATTAATTTTCATCTTTCAGTGGAAATCGATGAAAGGAAATGTTCTTTTCTTTGCATAAAGGTTTACGTCGGAGTTAGAGCATCCAAACGCAGCACAGTACTTCACCATTTTCAAACTCGAGCACGCGGTGTTATTCCCGCAGCACGTGACCGCCACGCCTTTGTGCATAGAGCCCATTACCCACCCACCCATCCACTGTTTAATCTAACTCTCGAGATTACATGTGCATGCCTATGACGACAACGACTGCTATGTTCGTGTGTATATGTGTGCGCTCCTGAGTTAATGTCTGTGTGTGTCTGTCTGTCTGTTAGTGTGTGAAGGGTGATCGCGCCATAGCGTGTAAGTTGGCAAAGGCACGGTAAAATGATATTCCCAAAGCTAAGTCTGTCCAGTGTCGGCAAACTCCCTCAACACCGTTGAGCTCACTGACTGATGCTAGTCTACGTCTTGCTTCCTCTGACCATTCGGCACAGCGCTTTTAGCTCATGTTCAGGGGAATCGCACTATTTATTTATTATTTATTTAATCATTCTTGTATAGTGCTTTTCCAGCTCAAGAGCCGCTCAAGGCTCTGGTCGATACAGGATCTAACTCAAACCGTCCAACGCGCCCACTTGCAGCCTTTGGGCGCATAGTTTGACATCCAGACCATTGAGCACAATCCTGAGCGATCGGGGATGGGCAGCAGGGACCTAGTGCGTGTTGGGTGTATTTGTGTAGCCGCCACTCACCCGTCTAAGACATGAGCGTCAGGATCTTTAAAGACCATGTGCGCGCGCACAGACTACCATCCTAAGGAGTGTTACACACATTTGAAAACCATCAGAACTGGGTTTATTGTCAGAACTGGGTTTATTTAGGAATTTAGGAATCTACAAAGGTGGCTCTTGCCGTCTATACGGTTGCCCAAAAATGGCTGGATTTTCTCCGTCCCGGATAGAGCACTGCCTTTTACTTAAACACTCTCATGCACTACAGTGTACTCCCATGCACTAAAAGAGCACTCTCGTGTACTTAGAAAAAAGTGAGGTCCTGGAACTAAAAAACATGTGTAGCTAAGAAAGGCAAGGTCTGGTACCCATTTGTACGTTTATTCAAGTGCACACACACACACACACACACACACACCGTGCACATCCCTAAACAAATTATTAACGCACGCACACACACACTGTAACGAAGTGTATTCTTCGTGTAAGTCTTATTTGAATAAATTATTGGTTATACCTTACTGGGCTATTCACTCTGACTCCATTATGAGAAATATAAAGAAATAGACTATTAAAACGATTTTCTCAATATAGTATTTAAAGAAAGGAAACGTGTTCACTCTTTCAACATTCTCCCACCAAACACCATCAGAAACAACTTGGTAAATAATTAACCATTTCTATTAAATTTCAAAGAAGAACGAAGACAAAAAGTAAATAAATAAATATTAACAGAAAAATATTACAATAAAGAAATATTAAATTCTATGAAGGTCTTTTTGAATAATCATAAGTCCGAGAGAAAACCAACACCAAATCTACTAATCCAGAGTGTTCCTGTTCAAAAAGATATAATGAGGCGGCGTCCCGCCTAAAAGCAGAAAACAGTATCTACTGAGTCTCAATGTCTCAATGTCTCTGAGCATTTCGTCTGTTAACGCTCTCGATCGAATTCATTAATGGTAAGCTACTTCAGTTGATCTTGGTGCGTAGAACATCTCCCCGAGATGACAACTAACTACATTTCCCGGTGACTTGATGACTGAGTCGAACAAGCAGTGTCCATTCCCAAATTCCGAAATTCCAGTCGGTCATTCCAACTGTGAAGACAACAACCTCCACCCTTGAGGTTGATTCCCAGACTTGGTGACTTGGCTAACACCGATTAGGCAGGGGGCGGAGATACCAGCCAACGCACTGTCCTTGAAAACATCATCATCTCCCAGATGACGATAATGACTTCAGCATCTCCCAGATGCTGATGGTGACAATCATCACTCCAAGTGGGATCCAAGTAGAAACCCTGGATGAGAAGTAAAGTAAGGTCACTATAGCCTAATCCCATATATGTAAATAAAGTTTGAAACAATATCCTTACTCTTTCGGTTTCATTCATTATCTCTCCATCAAGATACAGCAATTAATTTGTATTTACTTTCTTTTACATTCACCAAGGATGCATAAAAGAAGAAGACATTTTATAATAATAATAATACTTGCTCATCTCTAGTTTATAAAAGATTAACACACTGAAGTCAAGAATTTCAGAACTCATCATTTATGGAAAACAAACAATCAAATAGTTTCCCAATTAAAATAAATAAATCTCTCACCTTTCAAAAAACACTAATAACAATTAATAATTCCTACCTGTTCATTACAGGGTTATAAAGTGTAAAGTTGTGACAGTTCACAGTCCCTCATCTAGTTCTGTAGGCCACATCTATTCAAACTAGCAAATTCAAACCAAGTGCATTTTTGTGAGTACTTCTCCTCTATTTATAAGACACCTATCAGCGGTAGTTACTGCCCTTGATAGACTAATAGGGAAACAACTATGCAATATTAATGAATAACAGTCATGGGTAGAGTATTTGCCCTTATACAATAACATGACTTCCTGACACAACTCCCCCTCCTGAAAAAGAAAAACGACCGAGTTTTTCGACACAAGAATATCACCCCACAACTCTAAGGGATGATTTGTTCAGTTGCAGACCGAGACAGGAAGTCTGCCAGGATGTTCTTTTTCCCAGACACATGTTCCACATCAAAGTTGTATTCTTGAAGTGATAGAGCCCACCTCATGATACGTGTGTTCTTGAAGTTCGACGTTCGCAGAAAGGCTAAGGGGTGATGATCCGTCTGCAGGATAAAGTGAGTCCCCCAGAGATACTTTGAAAATTTGGAGACCGCCCACACGATGGCTAGACATTTTCGCTCAATTGTACTATAGCGACATTCTCTGTCCAACAACTTTCGACTTGCATACATGACAGGATGGAGTTCCTCATCTGATGTCTGAAGCAAAACGGCACCAATACCAATTGCACTGGCATCTGTACGCACTATGAAAGGTTTGTCCAAAGACGGAAGTAGAAGAATTGGTTTTGCTGACAAAATATACTGAATAGTTCTGAGAGCATTCTCACATTCTTCAGACCACATTATACGACGATGTTTGTCCTGTTTTGTCAAATCAGAGAGAGAAGCAGTCAAAGTTGCAAAGTCTGGCACGTAACGACGATAATAACTGAGCAATCCCAGAATGGAGCGGACCTGACGCTTCGTGGATGGTCTGGGGATAGCGAGGATCTTCTTGATCTTGCTGGGTCCAGGTTGCATACGACCTTCACCTACAATGTGTCCAAGAAATTCCAATCGACGGAATCCTGCTTCAATCTTTGACGGTCTAGCAGTGAGTCCAAAGGAGTCAAGCTTTTGAAGAATGCATTGTACGTGTTGGAGATGTTCTATCCAAGACTTACTATGAGTCAAAACGTCATCAAAGAAGTTGACTGAAGACGCTTCTTCAAGATTGAGCATCCGCATCATTCTGGCAAAGACGGCGGGTGCCGAAATAAACCAAATGGCATACGGATCCATTGGAAAAGTTCTAGGTGAGTTATGAATGCTGTCTTTGGCCTGTCTATCGGGTCAATAAGTATCTGCCAATACCCTTTGCTAAGGTCTATTTTGGTAAAGTACTTGGCATCTCCAAGTTTTGCAAAGAGATCATCAACATCCGGAATTGGTTCACAATCAAAGACGATTCTCTTATTCAGTTGTCTATAATCCACACAAAAACGGATTGATTCATCTTTCTTCTTTACCAGGACTACTGGTGCTGCATAAGGAGAGATAGCTGGTTCAATGATGCCTTGTTCCAACATGGTATGAACTTCATTTTCAACTGTTTGACGTGAAGAAAGAGGAAGGTTATAACTTTTCATCTTCACGGGCTCTGTAGATAATAGAGGGATCTGTAACAGAAGGTCCCCCCCTGAACAGACCAGGACTGGATGTGAGTATGTGTGCATACGTTGAAAACACAGCATACAGTTGAGCTCTCTCGCATGATGTAAGTTCTGGACCAAAATGAACGTTCTTTATTGACTCAACTGAGTCATTCACTTCAGGGGTAGGTACAGAAATATCATCGCTGTCATCTTCCTGAATTAATCCAACAGATGATGCTCCAACATGATCCGAAGACATCGTCTGTGGGAGAGGTGGTTGAGGCCCATTTGCACTAACAGAATCATCATCAGTGTACTGTTTTTCTGTGTAGAGTGTAGTGATATTATTCCAAGGAACAGAAAGTGAAGCAGCTTGTTGTCTCTGGTTTTCTGTAATTTCAACGACAGTAGTTCCCGTTGGTTTCAGTCTCCTGAAATATTTCTTAAGCATATTTGCATGAAAAATCTTCTCTTTTCCACGAATCAAGATCTTGTAATCGGGATGAAAAGACTGAGTGACAGTGTACGGCCCTTTCCAAGCCATAAGTAGTTTGTTTGAATCAGATGGGAGTAATACCAGCACTTCCTCGTCCACCTTGAAAGAACGTTTCTTTGCTGATCTGTCTTTGATGAACTTGTTCTTGATTGCTGCTTCTGAGCTTGCTTCCTGAGCTAATTTGCAGGCGTCCGCTATCCTGTTCTTGAGGTCGAACAGATATTGGTAAAGTGGCCTCGCCTGGTCATCTTGGTGCTCAGCTTCCGACCATGAATCGGCAAGAAGGGAAATAAGTCCTCGTGGTTTCCTTCCAAACATGAGTTCAAAAGGGGCAAATCCCGTGGACTCAGAGGGTAGTTCCCTACAGGCAAAGAGCAGAGCTGGGAGGTAACGATGCCAAGCTTTTGGTTGGTTCTGAACAACTCTACGCAGCATGGATTTCAAAGTGCCGTGGAGACGTTCCACACATACATTAGACTGGGGGTGGTAAGGTGAAGTACGGATCGCCTTAATTTGTAGGAGGCGATGGAACTCTTTCATCAACTCAGAGTTAAATTGTGTTCCACGATCGGAAAGAATTTCTTCGGGGAACCCCATTCGTGCAAAAATCTTGAGAAGTTCCTCAGCTACACTAACAGTGTCAATGTTTTTAATGGGTATGGCTTCGGGATATCTTGTTGCTATGTCGATAACAGAAAGGATATACCGATGTCCCTCCTCTGATGGAGGTGAAATAGGCCCGACTAAATCAATGGCGATGCGACGAAAAGGTGTGTCAATAACTGGCATGAGCTCACTAGGTACCGCTGGTACTCGTCCCTTTGGTATCGTCTTTTGACATATATCACATGACTGGACATAACTATGTGTGTCAGATGAAATGCCTGGCCAGTAAAATCTGGAGGTAATCCTGTACAAGGTTCGACGCACTCCACAATGTCCTGCTAATAATGCATCATGAGCCGATACCAAAACTGCTGGTCTGAGTGATTTTGGAACGACGATCTGCTCAATTTCGGTGTTTCCTTTTCTGTAACAGCGGAAAAGAATTCCATCCTGAACGATAAATGACCAAGAAGCATGTTTTGATTGTTTTCGTGTGCTATCTTCGGCTGCCCTAAAACAATCTGACAAAGAGGAATCCTGAGTCTGTAGTTGACCCAATTCTGCTTTGGAAACAGCTAGGTCCTGCGCAGCATCCACTAAATGTTTCTTTGGTAACTGTTCCTTTTTTGCTTGCGCACGCGTGGTTACTAACGTTGCCTGAAGATCAGGGTCTGTGGCCCCCGGAATATTTCCTATTATAAGGTCTGCTACTGGCTTCTCAATAACGCAGCATTTCAATGTTCCTGAGTAGAACTGTGTCGTCACCTCCACTGTAGCAACTGGAAATTTCTCGATCTGTCCCCCAAAGGATATACAGCGGATTATGTCCCCAGTGTATTGGTCTGGTCGCACAAGGCGTTTCCTCACTCCACAAACTGTGGCACCTGTATCTCGCAGTATGCTTGCTCGTTGATTATTCACTGTGCCTGATACCAAATGAAGTGACCCAGAAAATGTATCGGTGATGGAGCACACAACTTGTGATACACTTGCGCTCCCTTGGCCACCGTTCTCATCAAGAACCTCATTGTCCTCATTGACAGCAACCAAAGTGTGAGCTGGTGAAGGGCAAACTGCTGCAATGTGCCCTGTGCCTCCACAACGAAAACACTTCTGCTTGCTGTTTTGAAGGGTTTGGCGGTTAGCACCATCTCTACTACTACCGCCCCGGTAAGATGTTGATCCACGTTGAAAACGAGGTGCTGCAGAACTTTGTTCCACTGAAGCATTCTGACCACTTTGATTATACTGCTGTCTCTGTGTGTGATCTGGTCGACAAAACGACCCGTAATTACTTCGATGTGATCTACGAAAGCCTCCTCTGCCTCGACGAGTATTATACCCCTCATGTTCCTGTGATGGGTCTTGCTGCACTGACACTGCTGTTGAAAAGATGCTACTGGTTGAGTTCCTCGCCATCTTCTTATCCAAATGAGCAAGACGATATTTCTCTGCACAGTCAGTCATGTCTTTTAACGATGTGAAATCTCTCTCAAGTAGGTATGTGGCCAGATCCTTGCAAACACTTTGGAGACACTGCTCCCTAAGAATGAGATCTAAGAGCGCCTGATACGTTGACGTTATTTTAGAAAGTGCTGTCCATCTTTCGGCAAAGTGCGTCATTCTAGTGGAGAAACTTAAAAATGATTCATCATTTTCAGGACGAATAGTACGTAGCTTAGAACGGAATCCTTCTGTGGAGCACTGGAATTTGTGAAGGAGAGCGTCCTTCAATGTCTCATAGGTGACAGGTTGGTTTTCCGACAGTGAATGATATAGACTAAGGGCTGTGCCTTCCAACAGGGCACCATTTAGCTTGATCCCAACTACAGGAGTTTGCATGTGTTTCAAAACGAAATAAGAATGAATCTATATCGTCTCTGTCTTCTCGAAAAACTGGCAACTTGGGGAATGATGGTTTAGGTCCAGTAGACTGCTGTTGCCTCTCATGTCGATGAGTGGTAGTGTCCCCCTGATTATGTACTCGTGCTTGTATTTCTAACTCCAATCTTTTGAGTTCAAACTCTCTCTGTTTCTGTGCTTCTTCAGCTTTTCTTTCTTCTCGCTCTTTTTCAAGTTCTCTCTCTTCTCGCTCCTTAGTAAATTGTCTTTCTTGTTGCTCTCGTTCTCTCTCACGGTCCTGTTTGTCTTTCTCAATTTCTCTCTCTCGTGCCCTATCCAATCTATCAAAGCAGCCTTCAACATATTTTGCAATTAGATCTTTCTCCGTAATACCTAACTGGGTGGCTTGCTTAAGAAAAGCCTGAAATAACTGATCATAGTCTGAAGACATTATGTATGAATGTATGAAATTGGGGAAATTTAACGTAAAACACTAACTGTTGTCACTCTGAGTGGCTTCTATACAAAATCTTATTTTCAGTCAATTCAATGCAATTAAAGTGATCAGCTTTCAATATAAAAAAATTATAGCTGAACCATATTGTATAATTATACATATATCCGTAAAAATCCAAGGATAATCTGCTAAATTATTATAGTAGAAAAATGTTACAAAATAAACAAGAGAAAAACAGGGTCACCAGTGTAACGAAGTGTATTCTTCGTGTAAGTCTTATTTGAATAAATTATTGGTTATACCTTACTGGGCTATTCACTCTGACTCCATTATGAGAAATATAAAGAAATAGACTATTAAAACGATTTTCTCAATATAGTATTTAAAGAAAGGAAACGTGTTCACTCTTTCAACATTCTCCCACCAAACACCATCAGAAACAACTTGGTAAATAATTAACCATTTCAATTAAATTTCAAAGAAGAACGAAGACAAAAAGTAAATAAATAAATATTAACAGAAAAATATTACAATAAAGAAATATTAAATTCTATGAAGGTCTTTTTGAATAATCATAAGTCCGAGAGAAAACCAACACCAAATCTACTAATCCAGAGTGTTCCTGTTCAAAAAGATCGTCCCGCCTAAAAGCAGAAAACAGTATCTACTGAGTCTCAATGTCTCAATGTCTCTGAGCATTTCGTCTGTTAACGCTCTCGATCGAATTCATTAATGGTAAGCTACTTCAGTTGATCTTGGTGCGTAGAACATCTCCCCGAGATGACAACTAACTACATTTCCCGGTGACTTGATGACTGAGTCGAACAAGCAGTGTCCATTCCCAAATTCCGAAATTCCAGTCGGTCATTCCAACTGTGAAGACAACAACCTCCACCCTTGAGGTTGATTCCCAGACTTGGTGACTTGGCTAACACCGATTAGGCAGGGGGCGGAGATACCAGCCAACGCACTGTCCTTGAAAACATCATCATCTCCCAGATGACGATAATGACTTCAGCATCTCCCAGATGCTGATGGTGACAATCATCACTCCAAGTGGGATCCAAGTAGAAACCCTGGATGAGAAGTAAAGTAAGGTCACTATAGCCTAATCCCATATATGTAAATAAAGTTTGAAACAATATCCTTACTCTTTCGGTTTCATTCATTATCTCTCCATCAAGATACAGCAATTAATTTGTATTTACTTTCTTTTACATTCACCAAGGATGCATAAAAGAAGAAGACATTTTATAATAATAATAATACTTGCTCATCTCTAGTTTATAAAAGATTAACACACTGAAGTCAAGAATTTCAGAACTCATCATTTATGGAAAACAAACAATCAAATAGTTTCCCAATTAAAATAAATAAATCTCTCACCTTTCAAAAAACACTAATAACAATTAATAATTCCTACCTGTTCATTACAGGGTTATAAAGTGTAAAGTTGTGACAGTTCACAGTCCCTCATCTAGTTCTGTAGGCCACATCTATTCAAACTAGCAAATTCAAACCAAGTGCATTTTTGTGAGTACTTCTCCTCTATTTATAAGACACCTATCAGCGGTAGTTACTGCCCTTGATAGACTAATAGGGAAACAACTATGCGATACCAATGAATAACAGTCATGGGTAGAGTATTTGCCCTTATACAATAACATGACTTCCTGACACACACATAAATGCACATACCACGTATACATAACGACAGCGCACGTATACACGCACACTATATTCAAAGTTTTGAAATGTCACGATAAATGAACTATTATCGTGTAATTCCCCCACGTGGGGTTGCCGGGGGTTTCAGTATAAATAGTATCCCTACTTTCTGGAAATTTAGTGCTTTAAATTCCCACTGTCGCTGTCTTTCTCCTTTGTTCATTCTCATTCCTACTCTGTTCTATCAATCTACTATACTATCTTCTTCTTCGCCAGATTAGTCACCTACCTTTTTTCTTGAACACTCTTCGGGAACAAAACTCCTCATTTGTGTGTGAGGTCTGTTTGATCAGCTTGGAAATATTGGACGCTTTTGTGCAAGGTGGTCACTGGGGCTTCCTATGATGTTATTATTTAGCAAAGTAGGCATTTTCTATGTATGTGTTTTGTTTATATTTTATAATGATGTTTGTATTCTATTTTGTTTTTGTAAACGGGGGTTCCATAAATTAGAGTATAGCCTCAGCGTCCCCTGCGTGGGATGTCTTTATTGTAAAGTGACCGGCTGGTGGAGTGCGTTCAGTGTTACCATTGGGGTTGTTTCAACAGATTTTTTATGCGGATCAGGGGTGAGTCCTCTTTTAGCGAAGTTGTGGTCTTGATTTTTTGGTCCTGATTTGGCTCGGAAGAGTCCGCTGGACCTAAAGCAATAACCATGTAATGTAATGTTATTATCGTGTAAAACACACGCACACACAGACACACACACACACACACACAATATTCAAAGTTTTGAAATGTCACGATAAATGAGCTATTATCGTGTATCGCAGTATTAAACACACGCCAACGCCAGTTCACACCCACACAATTGATATAAATGGATGGTTGAGACATGCTACCTGGACTCTCTATGTGAAAAAGAGAGTAGGGGTGTAGAGAGACAGAGACAGAGAGACCAAGAGAGAGTGAGAGAGGGAAAGAGAGAGAGAGAGTTCTTTTGTGTACGCGTATTTGCTTGAGACTGTGAATGCGTTTTTAAAGGAGAGGTGCGTTAGGTGTGGAGTGTGGTGGGGAAATAGAATATAATTTGTTTTGGTTGGTGTTTGTGTGCGAGTACCTGGTGCTTTTGTGAGTGAACGGGTGTGTGTGTGTGTGTGTGTTTGTATAACGTGCGCATTTGTGTGTGTGTGTGTGAGTGTGTGTGTGTGATGGTCTATATTATTTTAATATTTCTGGGAAGAAAAAAAACTTAAAATTTGGGGGGCTTTAATTGGACAACATTTCTGGGGACGTTAATTCGACAAGAATCCTCCTTTGAGGTGCCGAGGTTTTCTATTATAAATGGTATCCCCACTTTGTGGAAATTTAGTGCTTTAAATTACCACTGTTTCTGTCATTCACATTTGTTCTTTGTCGTTTCTAATCTGTTCTATTAATCTACTACTTCTATGCTAGACCAGTCACCTGGCTTTTTTCTTGAAATCTCTCCCAAATCTCCTCATTTGTATATTGGGTGTGTTGGGTCAGCTTGGGGTTATTGGACGTTTTCTGGCGAATGGTCACTAGCGCTTTCTATGGTATTATTATTTAGCAATGTAGGAATTTTATTTTGTGTTTTGTTAATAATTTATAATGAATCAGATGTTTAAATTATTATTATTTTGTTTTTGCAAACTGACATTCGATACATTAAGGTACAGCCACTGCGTTCCATGCATGGGATGCCTTTATTGTAAAGTGGCCGGCTGGTGGAGTGCCGTCTGTATTACCATTAGGGTTGTTTCAGCAGATATTTTTATACCGATCAGGGTGAGCCCTCTTTCAACCAAGGTGTGTATCTGATTCGACTCTTTGCAGTCCGCTGGACCCTATAAACTAAATTCGACACGACATATTATGTGTGTGTGTATGTGTTTCTCTGTATGTTTGTTTGTGCGTGTGTGTCTTTCTTTCTTTATTTATTTCTTTGTGTGTGTGTCTGTCTGTCTGTCTTGGTGTGTGCGTGTCTGGTTCATTGTGTGCATCCGTGTGAATATCAATGTCTAGTATAGACCTACATTTCCGTACAATGTCAGTACCCTTTTATTACCCAAAAGGGAAACGTTAGCCTGGATGGTTGGGTTGCGTTACTTGCGTGAGCTCTCTCTCGCTCTTCCACTCCGTAATGCACGCCATTAAACTCTAAGCCACAATTTAAAATCCCAGACGTTGCACGAAAGTCACTTCGCCGCTTGGTTGCATGAAATATTGTGTACAATCGCAGACTTTTAATTCATAGCATTTGGCTATGGTTCGAGGCAATAAAAATACACTATAATTCATTACAATAGAATACTGTAAGGTACCCACACAAGACGCACACGGATCCAATCTCGCCACTGCCAAGCGTCAAGGCCTACGAGTTTACAAAGACGGAAGGAGAGACTTCAGAGCCTGTGCGTCATGCACCCTCTTTCACTCTCATTCACTCCAGAAATAATAAACCATCCTTAAAGGCATCCGAGCTCCAAACACTATTGATCACACATACCTGTCTAACCTATCTACTCTCTTTGTGTCAGCTGTCAGTTTCCACAATCTGACCGTCTCCTCCAACTACGTCACACAGCACAGACAAGACGTCACTTCCTAAACACAGCGAGTGCTCTTATTCTGATTCACCCTTACAATACAATGCCACACCATGCCATGCAATACCCTACTCTATCCTACTTAAAGTGAATAACATTTGGCCGTAGTTAGAAGCAATACAATACAATGCAATACCATACCATACTATGGAATTCCCTTCGTAAAATAATTATTCGCAATTTTTTCGGTGTAGGTGTGTGTGGGTGTGTGTGTGTGTGTGTGTGTGTGTGCGTCTACGTACCGTAGGTTATGAGGTTGTGTGTAAGACTTTCTGACGGGCTTCTGAGGTACAAAATTTTATGAGGTACATTTTCCCGTGACCTCACAGTGCTGACCTCAGAAACCGCATGCTGAGCTACCAAGTATATCGCCTATACATTTATCTCAACCACCTCACAAAACCGTTGGAGAGCGACCACCTACACACACACACACGGATTTTTGCTGGGAGCCTGTGTGTACTTTTCTGTTTTGACCCTGCCTCTCTCTCTAAAATTGCCGCTTTTTTGATTGGCTCTGAAATTATCAGGCGATGCGCATGCGCAACCGAGCGTCTTTTCAAGATTTTTCATTGCCGAAACCCATACTTCAGGTATGTGTTGAAAATGTAATTTGCTTCTTCTTCTTGGGTTGAGCAGCCATAATCAGTTGGTTGATTCATTTGTAGATATAGGTAGATCTAGATTGAGTAATTTCTTACCATGGACATTTTCATGATACTTTTGTATCTGTAAGGTACACAAAGCCACCACACAACACAACACGGAATCACCAAATGTGACCTATTTCGCCATTGGCGAGCATCATGCACCTTTGATTCACCCTTACATATCTTTAATAATAAATATATTTATTTCTGTTGTTGTTTTTCTTTTTTTTTTTACTTCATTCTTTCAGTTTACAAGGTACTATATGAAGTTTACAGGCAGTCAGCAAACAGTTTTGAAAGAGCAAGAATGAAGAAGAAAAAAATACTTTTGCTTTCCACAGATTTTGCTGTGTTATAGCACACATTTCTATTATTTTTCTTTCAGAAATGCTCTGCATGCATCTATACTAGATGGCAGCTATGGCAAATCTACAGTCGTGAGTCTACAGCCTACAATGTATGATGAATCTGCAGTCGGTTTCTGTCACTTTGGAGTTAGAAAGAGGTAAGGTGTCATCTGAACATGTTTGATTTGCATCAGCGTTCTAGATCTATTTCTTTCGATTTATGAATGGATATTTGTCGCACATTTTCGCGATCGTAATGGCGGACTTTGACAGTGATAGTGTTGATGGTTTTACAGATTTATTAGACGAATTAGCGATATATCATGCTCAGGACTTCAGGACTTGAATGTTGATAATAAGAGTGATATTTATGAGTGTGGTGCTCTTATCTACGGACTTTAATTGTAAAATGTTGATCGATTTTTTGATTGACGTGGTAGGTTCTAATGCTGAGTGGTCTGAGTATATTTGGGACCCAAATATTGAAGCCACAAAGTTTGAAGACTTAGATATAAATCTGTTGAACATTTCTTTTAATCAAACAAAGTTTTAGAACATTCAGAGGCAAAGCAATCACGTATACATTAGAAGATCGTCATAAGTGTTGTGAGTTTTTCTCGTGTATTATTCATTGGATGTATACATTGATTGGAGTCAATGAGATAAGTATTCTACTGTGTTATGCATATTTTTGTAAGCATGTCTTGTGTTATTTTTTAGAGCATTACCACCATCATTATTATCACTGTATTTCTGACTTTATCAATAGTAGTAGCATACCTGGGGTATGTAATTACAAACCAATATTGACAGGCCTACAATAGGTAGACACTCAAAATAATGTATTTGCTGCATAGTATATTCAACAACCAACACCAACAGTTTGTGAGGCATGTGAGAGACTGGCATGATGTTGCGCCTGCTGTCGGGTCATTGCGGCAGTGAGTGGAGGTGCGTTGCGTTAAGTAGATTACTGTTCCCGGAAACGGAGCGTATAGGGGACTGGATGAGTGAAGGCAGTATGATGTAAGAAGACGTGTTGCGGTAGGATGGTGACTTCAAAAGCGAGCTGCGACATTCAGATAATGAAGGCACGATGAATCAGGACGGAAAGTGAAGTGCGAATGCATGGGGTCTGGAGCGCACGAAGCAGCTGCGAAAATGACTGTAAGGGTGCCAAACAGGACGCCACGGAAAGGCCGGACGAAAGGTGCCGAGGAGGCCGTAGAAGAATGGGCCGATGGAGCCGCAAGAAGATGACCAAGTAGAGGCCACGTGAAGGAGGGTAGGCAAAACGCAGAATGCCGCTGGCGGTGAAAACACCTGTTGTCCGGAGGTCGCCACTCTCCACAGGGAACTCCACGTCGCCCAATAGTTAAAAAAAAGGTAATGGGCAGCCAGAGGCCGGGCAGACGGAGACGGAGACGGAACGAGGAGGGCCCTTCCACGCAGAGCAACCGCCGCCCGGCCAGAGGAGCCCAACAATAGAGAAGATGAAAGTTGTAGTGTGAAGTGGAGAGTCGTGTCGGAATCTCTCGCGGACAGCTGCAGTGGCTTCAACTTCTGGACTGCCACCCACAGGACGGTGCATCCTCCTCCTATCGGCACGCCGCAGTGTCCGCGCGTCTGAACGTCTCCTGGAATTAATTTCTGCAAGAAGCAGAGCTGCACCATCTTTGGGCTTCCGATCGTCTCGATTTCAGAGAATGGCAAGAACTGCGGACAAGTCCTCCGACGGAGCAGAAAGCGCCCCTGCGCAAGCTGAGACGACGACTGCCGCGGTTTCAACTTCTGTACTGCCACCGCCGACCACGAGACCTGGAATCGTATTCGCACGCCACAGCCATCGACCCAGCCTGGTTGACAAGTGGAGGTGCCTCGCTAGTAGAGGCTAAAATAGTCAAAAGGAACAGCGAGAAAGACGCTTGTTTGTAACACCTAATTATGCCATTCACAAGAACATAACTGAAAGCAAACATTATTTTACACATGCGAACTCCATTGCTACCGCACTGGACGCCTTGCAGCTTTAAACATGTTCTGCTTAGGGTAGCACAGTCTTCTGCTGTTACTCTCAATTGGATGCATTAAATTAATTTATGAAGCTGAGGTTCTAATTATAAACTACTATCACACATGTTTTTTCTCTATATTTTCCAGTTGCACCAATGGATTTGAAAAAAAGGCTTCTCTACCGTCACTATGGAAGAGGGCAGCTAATGGCTGCATTAGCCAAGTGTCCTGCAAACAATAAATCAGGTAAGTAGATTAATATTTAAGTAACTAAAAAATAACTAACAAAATTAAAACATAAAAATAAAAAAATACTAGTAAAAATATTTTTAAAATGTCCTTTTATTTGTTTAGAAAATGTACTAATTTTTCAGAAAATGTATAGAGTTACACAGTTATTTTTTAATACTGTCCTACCCTATCCTATCCCGCAACTCAAAGGTCGTTGGGGCAGCACAGATGATCGTTTAACCAGCGTACTCCATCTTTCTCTGTTCTCAGCAACCCTCATGGCTTCGTTCAGTGTCAAACCAGTCCAATCTCGAATGCTGTCCTTCCACCTCTTTTTCTGTCTCCCTCTTCTTCTGCCTTCTTGCACCGTGCCTTGTAGGATGGTTTTTGCGAGGCCTGATGCTCTGGTGACGTGGCCATACCATCGGAGTTTCCGTTTCTTCACCACTGTGAGCATGTCATCATGTTGTCCAATGGAAGTGTGATGGTCTGTGGGTCTGTTGTTGGTGATGTGCTGAGTGTAGGAAATGGCCTGAGGTCTTCTGTAGCACCTCATCTCCATGCTTTGTATTCTTCGTTGTAGATCTTCCAAATAGGTTGGAATAATTTTAGTCAAGCAGTCTGCAGAATATCAACTTAAGTAGGAGAATCATCATTGACTAGTGTCACATTGTCAGCTAGTTTCCTTTCCCCCCTCTCCCCTTTGCGGGATTGTCATTTTCATTTCTGACGTGAGCATTTTTTTCCATTTTATTGTCCCTTTTTATCGGGAAATTCTGGGCCGTCTCCCCTGGTTAAGGTGTCATTGCAACCTGTGGCGCACCCAAATTCAACCTACCTAATATTAGTTGTGTTTTTTATTTTTATTTTGCTGGGTGTGCAAACCGAAGTACCCGGAGAAAACCCCCGAGACGTTGCCCGAGTCGAAAGAAATTAATATTCGAAAAAACATAACGCCATGCTGGATCGATCCCACACCCGTCAGTAACCATTGGATTCTAGCCTATGGACAAGGAAAGTTAGTCTCGCGTTTTACCACTCGACCGCAACGCTCGCCATTTGCTTTCATGTTCATTTTAAGATGACTTTAAAATGACGTGAATAGAGCGAGAAGTTATGGGGATCAAAAGATAATGAAGTAATATAATCTAATTTGACATATATAGCGTTTTTATTCAGCCTGGTAGAGCTCGTGCTGCGATCTATACCAACATACGCGCTAGAATGTTATACACATTCTTTCACCATTACTTACACATATCTCTTGACCTTTGTTATTAAAAGTGTACCTAAGTTATGTTAAAGATGTTAATTATTAACAGGTGCAGGACACTAACGTGACCATTATACACTCACACTCCACACCAAAAAACCCATCACTTTCCGTACATCGCCATGCTTTTAGTCAATCCACCCCGTTTTTTATTGCACACATTCCTGGGACTTGAAGAATTAGCTCCATCGAGCAATAATCAGCAAAGATTTTTTTTATATTATTGATTTTAGCTCTGCATTGAGGCTGTGACCCTTCAGAAAAAGTGAAGAATGTTATTTTTTTTAAATTGTGCATCGACCAGTCATTGAAGGAAACCTGTATGCTAAGTTTGAATTCAGCGGGATTGTAATTACCAGAGATATTGCTGGGCACACACACACACACAGACAGACAGAGAGACAGAGTGAAACCTATGTATACAGGCGGGGTGAATAATTACAGGCATACGCCATTTTATGAAAATACGCTTATTACATTTTATATAGTACGTAGCAAAGAGTATGCTTGTTAATTTTCAGCAATTCTTGGTCACTGCATGTTATTTTATAAATGTATTGAACTAAGACATAACGTGTATAAAATAATTTTAAATAAATTTAATAATAATTATTATTACAAATTAATCATATAGATTTCAAGTAATCTTAATACAATAAAACATAACAATTGATTAATTACAAATACTCGTTTTTTTAATCCAAATCCAATGCATGCTTGTCCATCAGCTTCCAAGTTTTGCACTGTGAGGTGTCGATGGAGTGTGTATGTGAAGTGGACGTACAGTAAACCACCGGCCAACTCTAAGACTTATGTACATAGCACTATGAGGTTGTGTGGAAGACTCGGTTTTGTGGGATACATTTTCATATGACCTCACAACACCTATCTCAAACCCCCCTTGCCAAATTCCTCTAGTGTCCTATGCATGTATTTATATCACCTCACAATACCGCTGGCATACTTACTATATGCACACACATACCACGCAAGGGTAGCACAGGGCATACATTTTTAAAGAGCATACATTTAATATCGGTCTGTTGGTTGGTCCGTTGCATGCAATATTGATGTTTTTATTTTGCATTGGAATTTCTTTAATAAAAATATTTTCATTGTTTTTTATTTACACACATCAATATCTTTTTTTCTTCCTAACCAACCGATATGTAGTTTGATATGATTGCTTGATCATGTGAAGAGCAAAGTATTACAGACACTTCAAAATCAGCTGCGT
>CM072527.1:4375872-4430872 GCA_036898135.1 Oncomelania hupensis
ATATAAATGAAGCGATTGGAGTGTGTAATAATTTTGTCAAGCAGAAAGCTGAGTGTATGAAGAGGAGACTTATTGTTGGCGAGATGAGCAATTGTGCATGGTTTGATAGGGAGTGTTCGGATGAAAGGAGAAATGTACGAAAATTACTTAGACAATTTAGAAAACATCCTACTTGTGTAAAGAGACAAAGCTACTGTAGAGCACGTAGGGAATATAAGAATTTCATATGTAGAAAAAAGAAGTTGTTTCATGATACTCAGTTCAATAAATTGATTTCATCGATAGGCAACCAGCAGGTGTTTTGGCAAGAAATTAGTAGGTTGTTTGGCAGACGAACTCAGCCAAAAAATGGCATTACTATCGATGCATGGTATGAACATTTCAATGCTGTTTTAGATACGGATGATGAACATTTAGGTGGGGACCCAGACTTTGTTCAAAACTATGAAGAAGTTTTAGACAGACTAATTACAAGAGATGAAGTTTTACAAGCTATTTGGAAGTTAAAGCGTGGTAAATCTCCTGGACCAGACGGGCTTATTGGCGAATTTTTTTTAAATATGCTGGTAGCAGTGTTATAGATTTCTTAGTGAAATTATTTAATAAATTGTTTTTGACTCAAATGCATTGAAATGTATGTTGATGTTACTGTACTTGCCCAAACAACTTATGTTTTGACTCACATTCATATTCACTCACCCACCGCCACCCCTGCCCACTATCCCCCACCCCCCACCCCATCCAAAAAGAAGAAAGTCTATATTTTTGCAAATCTGTGCGAAATGTGTCCTAAATTAGTCCAACTATGACATGTTAATAAAAAATTGTGTCCATCGGTCCGTCTGTGTGTGCGTCGGTCCGTCTGTCTGTCCGCCATCTGTGCAAAACTTGCAAGTGGATTAATATCTAAGAACCTATTTCAACTATAACAACTAAACTTGTTAAAATGGTGTATACTTATGAGACCTTATAAAGGATCAGTGAATTAATGACTTCACCTCAAGATCAAGGTCACAGGGTCAACAATTATTAGTTGTTGTTTTTTTAATGACAATTGTTCACACAGTTTACTCTTTTTTTTCTAGGTTATTAGTATTGAACTTATGATTCTTTGATGCATAATAGATATCAACGACCATGGACTATGAGAGATATAAAGTCCAGACTTGTTAAATTTAGAGATGATAGATTAATCTGGTATACATGTTCCCTTTTTGCTTTGATCTTGAAGGTCAAGGTAATTTTAGGCCTCGCAAAAACATACAAAATTAGGTCATTGTACAGTGGAATGGCTATTTATTTAACCCATAGTATGCAACAATATTGGGTTATTTGATCAGACATGCATGAAGTCACATGAAGGTCAAGGTCATCCCAAGGTCACCGTTGTTTTGGGCATAATACAACTTTTGCTGTAGTTTATTTGATTTGGAGCCGGTCATCTCAAAGTCGGGGTGTCGGATAGCGCAGTGGTTGGAGCACTCGCTACTGTGTCGCAAGTTAAGCACCCTCCAGTGCGGTTAGCACTTGGATGGGTGACCGCAAAACGTGAAGCGACAAATAACAACGCCCCCAGTTGACTCAACGGTGACTGAGTACCTACTCTCTTAAGGGTGGGGAAGGTAAAGCAGCGAGGGAGAGAGATGGGCATCACCCTCATTACGCTGGCCCAAGATAAGTGTGATCTCCAACATCACGCTCCCCTACGGCCACAAGGCTATGGGACTACCTTTAGCTTTTTACCTTTACCATCTCAAAGTCATGATTGAAAGATCAAAGTCGGTATTACTTTGAATTTTAATGCCACGTATCATTTTGTTTTTCTGGGCACTCATTTTCATGTTAGATATTGTGAGTTCTTAAAGGAACATGTGAGTCATATTTGGTTTGTCCTTCTAGTTAGATTTCTGCAAATCTGTGCGAAATAAATCTTAAATAGTCTAATAATAATAATGATATCCAAAGAAATATCGGTCTGTCCATCCCACAGGCGCTTGTACCTTGACTTGCGAATGCCTATGCCTGTGACGTGTCTTTTGTGTGTCCAGATACAAGCGTCTGTGGTGCATCCCCTCTGTGCAAATACTGTAACCTAGTTGATTACGCTGAACCTATGTCTTTGTACTGTAACCTGGCTAATTACACGAAACCTATTTTTGACTCACATGTATAACAATGTGAGTCTATGAACCCAAAACTCAAGTGTCTCGATTTGTGCAAATTTGCGCGATATAGTCTGAAATAGTCAGTCCAAAAATGAAATCCAAACAAATGCTTGTCCGTTCGTCTGTCACTCCCGTTGGGGTGCCGGGAGTTTCAGTATAAATAGTATCCCCACTTTCTGGAAATTTAGTGCTTTAAATTCCCACTGTCGCTGTCTTTCTCATTTGTTCTTTCTCATTCCTGCTCTGTTCTATCAATCTGCTATACTATCTTCTTCTTCGCTAGACCAGTCACCTACCTTTTTTCTTGAAAACTCTTCCGGGACAAGACTCCTTATTTGTGTGTGAGGTCTGTTGGATCAGCTTGGGAATATTAGACGCTTTCTGCCAGTTGGTCACTAGGGCTTGATATGATGTTATTATTTATCAATGTAGGCATTTTATAAATATATGTTTTGTTGATATTTTGTAATGATTGTATTCTATTTTGTTTTTGTAAATGGGGGTTCGATAAATTAGTGTATAGCCTCAACGTCCCCTGCGTGGGATGTCTTTATTATAAAGTGACTGGCTGGTGGAGTGCCTTCAGTTTTACCACTAGGGTTGTTTCAGCAGATCTTTTATGCGGATCAGGGGTTGTCTGGTCCTGATTTGGCTCGGAAGAGTCCGCTGGACCTAAAGCAATAATCATGTCATGTAATGTAATGTCTGTCTGTTTTATACCTGGTAGGTTGGATTTAGAGCTACGAGAGGTCGAAATGTATCAGTGATTGAATGACTTACAGTTAAGGTCACAGTGTCAAATATGACAATTAATAGTACACTTTTTTGCTCTTGTTTTCATGTGTGAACACAAATGTAGTTTAAAGATTTGCAAATATATAACTGTATCTTGAAAAAAAAACACATTTGAAATTATTTCCATATTGTTCTTGTTGCTGCTAGCATTTATTCGTTGTTCAAAGTTACAGTACTTGACCTGTAAATTTAGATCGCCTGTTAATTTTGTTTCATCTGAATAAAAGAGGAAATGTATGTCAATTGTTTGATGATGTGTTTATACAGAAACAAAATAACACAAACCAGATAAATTGTATGACAGCGCAGACACTAACATGCTGACTCGGGCACTGAATACTTGTGCTTGTTTGTTGTTTGTAATGTAATGGTGGTGGTGAATCAACATATGTTGTCATTCAAGCACGACAAACATATTAAAGTAAATCACAACCTTTTACTTTCAGAATTTTACTTCCACTGTATCCTGTATTCCCACAAACAATTTACATACTGTAAAACCTCCAATGTCTGTCTCTCCAGTATACCTCGCCTGTTGTGTGACCTGTATTTATGACTGATAAGTTTACTTATAAGATGAATTACACCTTTGTAATGGAGCGATCCTTTCCGACTGGTTTATAGAGTATAGGCTAAATTGAACAAACAAACAAAAACAACAAAATAAACAAAGGAAAAAAGATACTACAGATTCGTTTACAATTCGTTAATAAAAGTTTGAAATAGTTTGCTTTTGAATGAGTGGCATGTGTGCCTTGCCTCTCTGTTTCCGTTGTAATGTAATCCCTTTAATATAAAATTCTCTCTTGAAATAATTTACTTTTGATCTGAACAAGTGGTATGTGTGCTTTGTCTCTCTGTTTAAGTTATCATACCCTTCTATTATAAGATCACATTTGGAGTGCATTTTGCAAGATCACATATTGGAGGTTCCAATGTAATAGATTCAACTAAAGCACATTAACAACAATTTGATAATATGAAACAACCGCTATGCAACATTATGAACAAAAGTAAAACATTGACGCAAAATAACTAACCAACAGCAATAACAATCCTCACAGAACATTGTGTTAGAAGAGACTAATAATAATTAATCATATCAATCTGTGAGGGAAGAATGATGCTATGATATGTTCAGATAGGTAGAAAAATTAACAGTTTAAAAGTCACATCTGCTCGGTGTTTATTTTCAAATTACATGTACATACACTATATAATGCTGCTATGCTTATTTATCATTAATATATAATTTCCTATCCTATCCTATCCTGTCCCGTAACCCGAAGGTCGTAGGGGCACCACAGATGATCGTTTAACCAGCATACTCCATCTTTCTCTGTCCTCAGCAGCCCTGATGGCTTCGCTCAGTGTCAAACCAGTCCATTCTCGAATGTTGTCCTCCCACCTCTTTTTCGGTCTCCCTCTTCTTCTACCTCCTTGCACTGTGCCTTGCAGAATAGTCTTTGCAAGGCCTGATGATCTGGTGACGTGGCCATACCACCGAAGTTTCCGTTTCTTCACCACTGTTAGCAGGTCATCGTGTTGTCCAATGGCTTGTGTGATGGTCTGTCGGACTTCGTCGTTGGTGATGTGTTGGGTATAGGAAATGCCCAGAAGTCTTCTGTAGCACCTCATCTCCATGCTTTGTATTCTTCGTTGGAGATCTGCTGTGAGGGTCCATGCTTCGCAAGCATATAGGAAGATGGAGATGACAAGGGAGCGCAGCAGTCTTACTTTGGAATGTAGACTGATGGTCCTGTCTTTCCAAATGGGCTTCAACCTTGTCAGGGCAGCAGTTGTTTGTGCGATCCTGGAGAGGACTTCCTGTCGGGACCCATTGTCTGATACAATGGCTCCCAAATATTTGAAGCTATGCACTGTGTCGAGGGATTGGCCTTGGACTTTGATGTCTGTATTGATGCCATTGGTGTTGTTGGTCATCATTTTGGTCTTCTCTGCACTTATTTCCATTCCATAGGCTTTGGAGGTGGTGTCAAGCCTCTGTACCAGCTGTTCAAGTTCTTGTTCCTCTCCAGCCAATCCATCAATGTCATCTGCAAAACGAAGATTGGAGATTGCTCTACCCCCTATGCTGACTGTGCCTTCATGGTCTGCAAGAGCATCCGACATGATGCGCTCTAGGAAGATGTTGAAGAGTGTTGGAGAGAGTAGGCATCCTTGACGCACACCGATTGTTGTTCTGAACCAATTCCCGATGGCTCTGTTGTGGAGGACTGCACTGGTAGCCTTGTCATACAGGCTTTTGATGACTTCAATAATTTTAGGGCTGATGTTGTACACTTTCATTGTTGCCCATAGAGCTGCATGCCAGACTCGGTCAAACGCCTTCTTGAAGTCTATGAACACATGATATAGATGTTGTTGGTGCTGTAGGTATTTTTCACAGATTATTCTGAGGTTGAAAATCTGCTCAGTGGTACTTCGCCCTGCCCTGAATCCTGCTTGTTCTTCAGCTATGATTTGTTCAGCTTGGGGTTTCAACCTGTTGAGTATTATTTTCAGGAGGACCTTGCTGGGATGGCTGATGAGGCTGATGGTCCGGTAATTTTCACACTCCTGAAGGTTACCTTTTTTGGGAAGAGTGATGACAAGCGACTGGGTCCATGGTATAGGCCACTCCCCACTCTGCCAGATCTTGTTACAGATAATGGTGAGGGCATCAATCATCGCTTCTTCTCCTGCTTGTAGCAGTTCCGCGGGTATGTTGTCCACTCCCGCTGACTTCCCTTTCTTTAGCGCTTGCACTGCTGCCTCAACTTCTTCCCGGAGAATTGGGAGGATTTCTTCTTCTTCTCTGTTCTCGGGACATGCTAGAACTGATGGGTCTCCATTTGGTGTATGGTTGTAAAGGTCAGAGCAGTACTCTGTCCATCTGTCCAAGACTTCTTGTTCTTCTGTAAGGCATATGCCAGACTTGCTTTGGATAGTGGAGACTTTGGGCTGTTTGACACTTGTCAGCCGCTTCACAGTCTGGTAGGCCTTCTTGCTGTTGTTCTTGTTCAGACTGTTCTCTATTTCCTGGCATTGATCTTCTATCCAGTTCTCCTTTGCTGTGAGCATGCCTTTTCGGATGTCATTGTTGATTTTTCGGTAGACATCAGCTCCCTGTGAGGTGTTCTTTTTCTTTTTCATCTCTCTTCGTTTATCACACAGATCCAAAAGTTCAGGTGTGATCCACAGCTTCTTCTTTGGTCGGTGCTTGCCAAGGATCTCAGTGGCGGCATCTGTCACAGCTGAGTTGAAGGTGGTGGTCATGGTGTTGACATCTACTTCACCAGCCCCCAAAATGAGCAGTGGTGCAAATTTCCCTCCAATTGTGGCCTGAAATAGTTCTGCCACCTCCGGGTCTTGCAGTTTGTCCAGGTCGAACTTCAGTCTAGTGCACTTTGCTGTATTTACTCTCTTCAAGTGGAGCCGGAAAGACATCATCACGAGATCGTGGTCACTTCCGATGTCTGCTCCTGGAAAAGTACGTGTCCTGCCAATGTTGATGCTTGATCTGAAGCGTTTCTTGACCATGATGTAGTCTATTTGGTTGTGATGCTCCCCGCCAGGACTGTGCCATGTCCATCGTCTGGAGTTTTTGTGGAGACCAAGCGTGTTTGCCAGTACCAGATTGTTGTATCTGGCAAACTCCAAGAGTCTCAGACCCCTGTCATTTGTCTCGTTGTTGCAGTGGGGTCCACATGTGTCTCCCCAGTTGTGGTGCGCATCTTGGCCAACCTTGGCATTCCAGTCGCCTTGCACTATGACTATGTCCTTCTTCGGCACTTGGTCAAGGACCGCCTGTAGATTTTCATAAAAATCCTCCACTTCGCTGTCGTCATAGTCTGATGTTGGGGCGTAGGCCTGGATGATGGTGATGTTGAAAGGGGCTGCTCTCAGGCGGATGGTAATGAGTCTACTGGAGACTGGGCAATAAAAAAAAACATCTTACATAATGAGTATTGCAACAGATAATTTTCATAATTGGAAACACTGTAACGTACTTGTGAGGTAGTTCCTGTTGACCTCATGAATATTCATGGTTATACCTCACAACATAAGCACAAGGCTCCCATTTTCAAAGTAACCGGTTTGGCCTCATTCTTGATGAAAAACATTCGTCACTGCTCGGCACTTATGTTAAAACTGCCCAAAGTCAGCATAACCTAATATTACGTGAAATATGCTATGCAGTGTATGTACCCCACAACGATGCTAAAAATGTGCCTACCACACAACGTTGGGTAGGTAGGCATGTGTGTGTGTAGGTGTGTGTGTGTGTGTGTGTGTGTGTTTATAAACCACCTTTAGCTAAATGATCTTTATTTAGAAGCATAATAATTATTTTCTAAATTATTATTTGTTTACTAACAATGTAAGCTTTCTCTAAATAATATATTTTCTCCGTAAATAACTTATTATTCATCTAAACAATACATTGTTTACGTAAATAAATCATGATATAGACAAATAAGGCATTATTGCTAAAATAGGAATTATTTACCTATATAATTTTAGCAGATTGTGTGAAATAATATATTATTTAGAAATGTTTTAAAATAATGATTTGTTTGCCTATAGAATGCATTATTTAGCAGAATTTGCTAAATAATGCATTATTTAGAAGATGTTTCTAAACAATGCATTATTTACGTGAATAATTAATTGTTTAGGGACTGCAATTTTTATTATTTAGTGGATTCTAGGATTTGCTTGAAAACTTGTTTTTTATAATTTGTCTGCTTTCTATAATTACATGCAAGGTCTTTCCAAGAATGTGTGTTAAATATTTATTTTTCAACATAAATCACTCCACAAATTCGAAGATAAAACGTCACGAACACAAAACAATGTCAAGGTCAGTTTTGTGCGGGAGTGTTCAGTGTTGTCTGTATCTCCATCAGAAGAAAAAAAGAGTATACTTTATTTTTGTATTTATTTACCCCAAAACGCAGAGATATGCGTAGAAGAAGTGGCAGTAGCAGGCATTGAATTGTTGAAAAACTGAAATCAACGCTTCTGCTCTTTATTTTAACAAGATCGCCGTTAACTCTCGTTATTTGTTTACTCTGAAGGCAATCCCGCCATTGCAGAAGTAATGATGGATCCCTCTTTTCCCGAACCGTTGCCGTTGCAGCTTCGTATATTAATACTGTTGTGAACATATAAAAAACAGAGTGAAATAAAGCAGTTGCCTCATTTTAAATCGTAAAACAGCGTCAATATACGATTTTCCCTTCTTTTTTTTTTTAAATCACCAGACACAACTTCACAGTAGCATGACTTCCCTAAATAATGAAAATTGCATTCTCTAAACATAAAATTGTTAATGTACATAATGCATTGTTTAGGAACATCTTTTAAATAATACATTATTTAGCAAATTCTGCTAAAATATATAGGTAAACAAATCATGAGTTATAAACTTTTCTTAATAAGGCATTATTTCACACAATCTCTTAAGTAATACATTATAATAGGTAAAAAAAGTATTTCTTTAGCAACAATGCCTTATTTACCTAGATCTTGATTTACTTACCTAAACAATAATATTGTTTAGGTAAATAATACATTATTAACCGTAAAAATCTATTATTTAGAGAAATATTAAATTGTTTGTAAACAAATCATTATTTAGAAAATATACTTCTATCCCATTCCGTAACTCAAAGATTGTTGGGGCGCCACAGATGATCGTTTAACCAGTGTACTCCATCTTTCTCTGTCCTCAGCAACCCTCACGACTTCGTTCAGTGTTTATGTCTCCCTCTTCTTCTGCCTTCTTGCACCGTGCCTTGCAGGATGGTCTTTGCAAGGCCTGATGTTCTGGTGACGTGGCATACCATCGGAGTTTCATTTTCTTCACCACTGTGAGCATGTCATCGTGTTGTCCAAGGACTTGTGTGGATGGTCTGTCGGATTTCGTTGTTGGTGATGTGCTGAGTATAGGGAATGCCCAGAAGTCTTCTGTAGCACCTCATCTCTCATGCTTTGTATTCTTCGTTGTAGATCTGCTGTGAGGGTCCATGTTTCGCAAGCGTATAGGAAGATGGAGATGACAAGGGAGCGCAGCAGCCTTACCTTGGAATGTATACTGATGGTCCTGTCTTTCCAAATGGATTTCAATCTTGTCAGGGCAGCAGTTGTTTGTGAGATCCTGGAGAGGACTTCCTGTCGGGACCCAATGTCTGATACAATGGCTCCAAAATATTTGAAGCTATGCACTGTGTTGAGGGATGGGCCTTGGACTTTGATGTTCATGTTAATGCCATTGATGTTGTTGGTCGTCATTTTGGTCTTCTCTGCACTTATTTCCATTCCATAAACTCTGAACGTGGTGTCGAGGTCAAGCCTCTCTACCAGCTGTTCCAAGTTCTTGTTCCTCTCCAGCCAATCCATCAATGTCATCCGCAAAACGGAGGCTGGAGACTGCTCTGCCCCCTATGTTCACTGTGCCTTCGTAATTTGCAAAGGCATCTGACATGATGCGCTTTAGAGGATGTTGAAGAGTTTTGGAGAGAGTAGGCATCCTTGACGCACACCGATTGTTGGTCTGAACCATTTTCCGACGGTGCTGTTGTGGAGGACTGCATTGGTAGCCTTGTCAGCATAGGGAATACAACATTCTTCCAGTTCCGTTTTGCTGATGAGATTGATGGATTGGCTGGAGAAGAACAAGAACTTGACAAGTTGGTACAGAGGCATGACACCATCTCCAGAGCCTTTGGAATGGAGATAAGTGCAGAGAAGACCAAAATTATGACCAACAACACCAATGGCATCAACACGGACATCAACGTCCAAGGCTTCAAATATTTAGGATTGTATCAGACAATGGTCCCGACAGGAAGTCCTCTCCAGGATGGCACGAACAACTGCTGCCCTGACAAGGTTGAAACCCATTTGGAAGGTCAGGACCATCAATCTACACTGCAAGGTAAGGCTGCTGCGCTCTCTTGTCATTTCCATCTTCCTATACGCTTGCGAAACATGGACCTTCACAGCAGACCTACAACGAAGAATAGAAAACATGGAGATGAGGTGCTACAGAAGACTTCTGGGCATTTTCTTTATCCAGCACATCACCAGCGACGAAGTCTGATTGACCATCACAAAAGCCATTGGTCATCACAATGGTGAAGAAACGGAAACTCCGACTGTATGGCCACGTCACCAGAGCACCAGTCCTTACAAAGACCATCCTGCAAGGCACTATGCAAGGAGGCGGAAGAAGATGGAGATAGAAAAAGAGGTGAAATGACAACATTCGAGAATGGATTGGCTTGACACTGGACGAAGCCATGAGGGTTGCTGAAGACAGAGAAAGATTTAGTACGCTGGTTAAACGATCATCTGTGGTGCCCCAACGAATTTCGAGTTACGGGGATAGGATAGGATAGGATACACCCACCATTGGTGATGCGGCATATATGGATAACCATCCATGGAAAGAGGGGATATGGATCTAAATCAACACTGAACCATCAGAAAAATCATACTACTAAGACGGACAGTTAAAATAGCCAATTTTATCTTGCCCAACCCAGGAGTCGAACCTGGGTATTCAGTTAGTCAGGCGTACGCTTTACCGCTGATGTGCGGCGGTGGACTTATGACCTTTTCTTGCATTATGACCTTTTCCCGCGATTTAGTCATCTCTTTTGTGATGTTCCATATATCTGAGCGCCGAAGCGCCTTTTGTGATTCGTGTATTACATTAGTTGTGTGTGGGCGAACTGTTAGTATTGTAATTTGATGTTGTGCTCTCTGTGTTATGGTTGAACAACTAACTGGGTCTAAAGACAACATCTGGGAAGTTATCAGACACTTGTCTTTGTAGGTGGAGTTGGAAAAAGTAGTAGGTGAACTGCGACTACATTCGCCCTTCAGGCAGTGCAGTTTGTTGTGAGTGACTGAATCTTTTGTGTTGTTTTTGTTTTGCCTGTCCTAAATTAACTGTTATGTATCTGAATCATGGGGTAGTATAGTGTAGCTTGGTTTTACAGTATCGTAGCTGAGTTATTTCATTTTCCGGTGTCTATGGCTTAGCGTACATGTGCCTGTTGCTGCCTGTTTCCGTTAGTAACCCCTTGTATAGCAGAGCTCATCGCATAAGACAGTAGATTCCCCTTCTTCCCCTCCCTCATTCCTTCCCCCGCTACCCCTCCTCTCTCTCTCTCTCTCTGTGTCTCTCTCTCTGTCTCTCTCTCTCTCTCTCTCTCTCTCTCTCTCTCTCGTAATGTTAAATGTTCTTTATTATGTTAATTTGTTAAGGGACAGTTTGGAAGATTAGACTTTATAATGAGTCTAGACTCTTTATCGTTATCCGTAATTTAAAACAAAGTTTCAAGGTTCAAGTCTCTCTCTCTCTCTCTCTCTCTCTCTCTCTCTCTCTCTCTCTCTCTCTCTCTCTCTCTCTCTCTCTCTCTCTCTCTGTCTTTCTGTCTGTCTGTCTGTCTGTCTCTCTTTCTCTGTTTCTCTCATCTCTCTCTCTCTCTCTCTCTCTCGCTCTCACGGCAGCGAGGAAGTTAAATTAAAGCATCCTGGCTCTCTCTCTCTCTATAATTTTTATCTGCAATGTTCTTCCGTGAGAGCTTCTTCCCCCCCCCACCCACCCACTCGCTTCTTCCCCCCCCCCCTCTCTCTCTCTCTCTCTCTCTCTCTCTGTTAAGGGACAGATTGGAAGATTAAACTTTATATTAATTTTTAAATCTTTGTCCGCAATTTGTTTTTTTAATTGAAATTTCAAAGTTTAAGTTTCTCTCTTTCTCTCTTTTCTCTCTGTCTCTCTTATGGCAGCGAGGAAGTTAAGTTAAACTTAATGCATCCTGACTCTATCTCTGCAATATTCTTTAGTCAGTGCTCCTGGCTCTCTCTCTCTCTCTCTCTCTCTCTCTCTCTCTCTCTCTCTCTCTCTCTTTCTCTCGCTCTCATGGCAGCGAGGAAGTTAACTTAATGCATCCTGGCTCTCTCCATCTCTGCAATATTCTTTCATGGATTCTTCAGTATAGTTTGTACTTCCATGATTCTTTTAGTGCTCCTGGCTCTCTCTCTCTCTCTCTCTCTCTCTCTCTCTCTCTCTCTCTCTCTCTCTCTCTCTCTCACTCTCTGCCCTATTCTTCAGTCAGTGCTATCAGGGCTATACTTCTTTCTGTGGTTCAATGCGTGTATCCTGTCTGCTGTTTCTCAGCCGTCGAGTAACCTTCAATCCTGATAGTGCAGACGTTTTTTTCAATAGCAGGCTAGTAGGCCTAGTTGTGGTTGTCCTCAATCTAAATCACGTTCCGTGCTAGGGGAACCTTTTGTTTTGCTTCTGGTGGTGGGTAGATCAATGTAATGTGTTCACTAATTGTATCAAACCCTGTACACTTTAGACGTCGTATTTCCTATAGTCTTATGTACTGTAGTTTTCGTGTCTTCTTCAGTAGCAGACCATATAACAAGGTTTGTTTGACCAGTGTTCCATCCAAACACAAAAAAAGAGAGTCCTTGGGACTCCCAGGTATAAAATTTTAAGGGTCCTTGTGCAAATTTTGGGAGTCCCCAAATCGGAAAAAGAAATGTAAAAACAAGTCCAAGCCTCACTTTTTTCTTTTACTCTGTTAAAGCGTCACATTAGTGATCATAATCATATAAAACCAAAACATTAAAACCTGTATTAAATACCCTCCCGCTTGCGTCAAACTGGCACCACTGGAACTCTTGCAACCATCTGTCGTTGAGCTTTCGTTTCTTTGGACGCTTTACTTCAGTTTGAGTTTCATCATTTATTTGTTTATCCTTGCTTTGGAGTTCCGTATTTTCGATAATGACAGGATCTGTACTTGATGTTGCTGTGGATGAACAAGTTTTTGGCCCAGTCAACCAAATCACAAGTGACAGACGTGATCGTGTATGATAGAATCAAAGAATGGATTCATGAAGATTTCTTCTGTTCAGTGAATGGATTGTTTGGAGTAAGTTTACAATGCGCGCGCATACGATTTTGAAGGACGACAACTCCCGACACGATCTTTAATCGTCTGCAATGGCAGTCTCAGTATGGGGCGCCATGTGTCCATTTATTCTATGTGACCATTCTATACATAGAATAAATTCTATGCACATAGAAAGCATTCTATACACACAAAAAGCATTCATTAGTTGAAATTCCATTTATAAAAAAGAAACCAATATTGTAAGTCATAGAATAAAATTCTTTGTATAGAATAACATTCTATAATATAGTGTAAAATTCTATGTCCATAATACAATTCTATGTATAGAACAACATTTTATAATAGAGAATAATATTCTATGTATGTAATACAATTCTTATTATAGAATGCACTTGTATGCATAGAATTATATTCTATAGACTAACATAGAATGAATTCTACTACAAAGAATGAATTCTATAACATAGAATGAATTCTTTAAAATAAAATAAATTGCATGACATAGAATTATTTCTATACGCAAAGAATTCGTTCTATAACATAGAATGAATTCTTTAACATAAAATAAATTATATGACATAAAATGAATTCTATGTGCATAGAATAAATTGTATAACATATAATGAATTCTATAATAAAGAATGAATTCTATATGCATAGAATGAATTTTATAGCATAGAATGAATTCTATGACATAGAATTCATTCTATGACATAGAATGAATTCTATAGGCATAGAATGAATAGTATAACATAGAATGAATAAGATGACATAGAATGAATTCTATGACATAGAATGAATTCTATGACATAGAATGAATTCTATAACATAGAATGAATTCTATAGCATAGAATGAATTCTATGACATAGAATTTATTCTATAGCATAGAATGAATTCTATGTTACAGAATGAATTCTATGTCATAGAATTCATTCTATGCTATATAATTCATTCTATGTTATAGAATTCATTCTATGCTATAGAATAAATTCTATCTCATATTATTCATTCTATGTCATAGAATTCATTCTATATTATAGAATTCATTCTATGTCATAGAAATCATTCTATGTCATCTTATTCATTCTATGTTATACTATTCATTCTATGCTATAGAATTCATTCTATGTCATAGAATTCATTCTATGTCATAGAATTCATTCTATGTTATAGAATGAAATCAATATAAAAACTTTTTTTAAATAGTAAAAACTGGGGCACTGTCAAGGTATAGAGAACATTTTGGGATATTGTGATGTTTTGAACATAGCACACTCGTGCAATAATGATTACAGAGCGATTTGTCACTGACATTCAGTTTAGAGTTGACGACATGCAGTGCTTCATCATTTGCGCTCGAAGTGGAAATCGATGAAAGGAAATGTTCTTTTCTTTGCAGAAAGGTTTTACGTCGGAGTTAGAGCATCCAAACGCAGCACAATACTTCACCATTTTCAAACTCGATCACGCTGTGTTATTCCCGCAGCACGTGGCCGCCACGTCTTTGTGCATAGCGCCCTGGGGGGCCGCTTGGGGTGAAATAGATTTTTTGCAATATTCAGCTTTATGAACCTTTCATTTATTATGTCTCAGAGTTGTATAGCAATATTCGACCTTTAAATATATTAATTATTGCTTTTTATGAGTGTACAGTACGGTTATTTCTTCGGTATTGAGCGAAAAGAACTGATTATTTAATTAGATTTTGTCACTATAAACCCTTACAGAACCTCAGCACATTGTAATGAAAAAAGCAAGCACGCAGTGGCGGAGGGCAGGGGCGGATCAGTTAGTTTTTTTGGGGGGGTTTCCAAAATTCGTATAAAAAAAAATAAATAAATAAAATAAATAAAATAATATATATATATATATATATATATATATATATATATATATATATATATATATATATATATATATATAATATATATATATATAACTCTTAATGGTACATTTCGGAGACACCATTATAATAGGTACATCTGAGAGACATTTCACATAAATGTGTATATATCCTAAAGTAAAAATCGAAATTATTATTACAATGTTGACAAATGCTTTTAAATAGATCTTCAGCTAATATAAATAGCAACAAATGAATTTAGGAATGCATTTTCAGATATAGCCAAAATTAGGTCAAATTTTTGTCTCCTTAACGTTTTCATTTCCCTAAGAGGTACCTTTAAAAGACACTATATTGTACAGGTACCTTTGAGAGACAGGTCTCCGTTATACAGCTTTATAAGCACATATTCCTCTGAGGCATAAAAAATGCTAAATTACTGCACCAGTATGAAATTATTAATTATTAATTATGCAATGTTGGTCAGAGACACTGAGCTGATTACTAACTGGACTGCCTGAGTTTTCAGCGGTGCCGTTCCAGAACTGAACTGAACTGGACTCCTATCGCATCACGGCTCTTGCGGGAGAATTGGAAGTGAAGTTTCCGCCATCTTGGAGCGTGCTGTCTGGAAGCATGGAAGCATAGTGACGAAACGCTAAAATGGTTTACTGCTGTGCAATTAATTGCAATAATCGACTCTCGTCGCAGAAAGCAATTGCTGAAGGGATCACATTTTACAGATAAGCACATTTTATTTTATTTTATTTTATTTTTTAACAGAGACAGTAACTTGCACTTGGTGATCTGTGTAGGCCTACTAGAATTGCTCAAAGTGCTGCAACAAAAGCGATAGGCCTATGCATCTCACAAAAAGATAAGAGACAAATCTTTTTTTTTTCTGCTTTCATTCCCCCTCTCCATTGTATTCATGGTCAAGATGTGCAACCACCACGCATGCAAAATAGAAGTGATATTTGATTGTTGAAAGTGAAACTGGTAGTTGTACATGTATCACTTCTTGTAGACTTTGTAAACAAAACCGTAGGCCTACAGATAACTGCCTGTGTCACATTTTCAGTTTGGGTTGAATTTGCAGACCTTTGTTGAGATTAAAAGTCACACTTCAATGCTAAAAAAGTAAGCAATTGATGTAGTGTAAATAGATCTATGTTTTATGTGGGTATTGTATACACGTACTGATGTAGGTATTAGTTTGTGCATACATACATAAATACATTGTATATTATAGTATGTATTGTATGCCATAATTCTGCATTTACACAGTCACAACCATTTCCAGATGAATTTTCCATAAGCATGCTAGTTCAGGCATGCATGCATGCCCAAAAAATAATAAAAAAAATAAACAAGAGCGTCACATCCTACCTTTTCTTTCGGTGTGATTTTATTTCATTAATTTATTTATTTTTCATCATTTTGGAGGGTGTGACACGCCCCTGATCAATACAGAAAGAAATAATATAATGAACAATAATAATAATAATAAAAATAATAATGAATAAAAAAAAAATAATGAAGAATAATATTAATAGTTAAGGAAGTAGAGGGCATAAAAAGTAAATATTTGTTCATGTACGCTATTATTTTAGTATTTTCCCCTCTGTTCATCACTACAGCTTTCCCAGAGATGAAGAGAAAAAGAAAAAATGGATCAACAACCTTCGAAGGGATTTCTTCACAACAACGGCCCACACAAAGATTTGCAGCCAGCACTTTGAACAAAAGATGTTTGATCGGACCGGTCAAACAACAAGACTTCGACCTGATGCTGTGCCTACCCTCTTCGACTTTTTGCTGCATTTGAAAAAGGTACATGCTACTTCCCACTTTGACTTGGTATGGATCATTTGATCCAAAGTGCTAAATTATCAGAAGACATCAACTATATTTTTTGACACATCTATTTGTGAACTTCAAAAATAGAGGTGTTTTAGTTATCCCCTCAAGCAATGTTCTCAGTTTGCAATCAAACAGAAAATTTGTGCAAAGAGAAATGCAAATGGCCTTCCTAAATTTAACACTCTTTTGACTTCTATTGTCAAGGATGTTCTGGTTTATGCAAACCAAAATCAGCTGTTGTCATGCCTACACAGTCACGTGTTTGACACCATACCCACTACCAACCACATTTTCACCTTGGTCAGAACTTGTGCTGATTCATATCTGAAGATAAGACTGCACATATATACAGAAAAAAAAACACAGGGCAGATCATCCGAGTAAAGTGACATATTTCTTGTGTGTGTATACACGTGTATGATATTTGATAGGCCGAGATCCACAACTGCCTAAACTGTGTATTGTTTTTGTATTACTATTGTCATCCTTATTATTGTTATTTTGGTATTGTTATTATTATGATTCAGGAGTCTAAGCAACGTGCACCACCAAAAGAGAGAGCAGAAACTTCTAGGACACCTCCTTCCTTCGCTGCCTGTTCATGTGTTGACGTCTTTAATCTTGGGCCTTGTACATCCTTGGATTCTGCAGATCCCCAGCCACCCATTGCGGTGGAGTCTGACATTTGCAATGATCACAGCTACTTCATGCATGAAAGCCCACGCAAAATGAAAAGTAAGGTAGACAATTTGCTAGAACAAAATAAACAATTGAGGAAAAAAATGAAAAAGAAAGAGACTAAATGCTGCAAGTTGAAAAAAAGGTAGAAAGCCTTCAAAGTGTAGTAAACACACTAAAGCAAAAAAACTTTGTGTCTTCACAGTGTGCTCATTTGTTGGATTCAACCTTTTCAGGGGTACCAAAAGATCTGTTGAAGAAAATGTTGGAAAAGGGAAAGACATATACTATAGCCACGAACTGAAAGTCTTTGCCATGACACTGAGCTTTTATTCAGCAAAAGCATATCGCTTTGTGATAAAAACTTTTGATTTGAATTTGCCCCACCCTGCAGTTCTTCGCCGGTGGTATTCAGCCATCTCGGGGGAGCCAGGTTTTACTAAAGAAGTCATGGTAGCTTTGAAGGCCAAAGTATTGTCTGCAAGAAGAAATAAAGACGAGCTTGTTTGTGGCCTGGTCATGGATGAAATGGCCATCAAGAAACATGTGGAATGGGATGGAAAGAAGTTTAGGGGGTATTTGTTAGCTTCAAAAACAGGGGTGGTTTAGTTATCCCCTCAGCTAGTGTTCTGTCCCTTTGCACTCAAACAGAGAAATTTGTGCAAAGAGAAATAAAAATGATGGCAAATGGCCTTCCTAAATTTAACACTCTTTTGACTTCTATTGTCAAGGATGTTCTGGTTTATGCAAACCAAAAGCAGTTGTTTTCATGCCTACACCGTCACATGTTTGATACTACACCCACTACCAATTACATTTTCACCTTGGTCAGAACTTGTGCTGATTCATATCTGAAGATAAGACTGCACCATTTAGGGAAATTGTACACCGAGAAGATCACAGGACAGATAATCAGAACGCAATTGTCAAAATTGTTTTTGTTCGAACACCAGTAAAGTGAAATATTTTTTGTGTAGGTGTGTGTGTGTGAATAATTTAGTATTGTATATATACAAGCCTTATCATTTTCTTATGTTCATGCAAATGGATGTTCTGTTATTTTTTTCACAGCCATCATATAGCTTGTTCTGTTATTACCATATTGCCACTAGTTCCGCCAGGTCAACATTTATACCAGTTTTACTTGTTATTATGAAGATACCTCGTTAGAGCAAGTGTGGAGGTAACAGTGGGTTGAATGTAGGTAATAATATTTTAAGTGTGTGGACAAATGAGTTTGGTTCTGAGTGTGGCAGGGTTCGGACCGCAGAGTGATATGTGATAAATATCATTGTATGGGTGTGTTTATCTCACTGTGAATAATGTTCTTGTGTATACAATACAATGCGTGTGTGGAAATGTGACAACTCTATCCATGAGTAAGCGTGTGGTATGAATTGTACTTGTAGTGTATGCTGTATTTGTAACTATAACCAGGTTATGGAAATGCTGAATTATTTTCTTCTTGTTTTATCTACACCCCATTTTATGTGCACTGCAAGATACTTGTGTTAGGACAATAAAGAATCCTTTGAATAATTATCCAGTCATCTTTCTGTGGTGGACTAATGGCAGTTATTTTTTTTCTTCATAACAAACGTATGCTTAAAAAAAAATGCTTGGACTATTTAAGCAGACCTATTTGCAGTAGAAAATGATGAGCTGTAAAAACTAATGGTAATTTAAAATGTTTAAAATCATGACATTATTGGGCCAATATAAATTAAATTCACTATTTGATAAACATATTTGTGTTTTATAATAATAATTATTGTTTTGTTCTTTCTCTCTCTTCCTCTCCTTCTCTCTCTCTCTCTCTCTCTCTCTCTCCCTCCAATGATCAGCGGGACGAATGGCAAAGCCAACATTTTATTCAAAAGTGACAACACACCTAAACTTTTCAAAATTAAAACCAATGCTGGATAACATGATGATTTATTGAAATAAATCAATGTAAAAATTAACAGCAATGAAAATGTGATGCAACCACATTTGAAAGGGTTTCAACAATATACAGCACTGAGTAAAATTAATGATAATGAAACTATTATTGATGCTAAGGACATCGACATTATCCTCTCATCAACTAACATCGTGCAATGAAATATTGGATAGATGATGAAATGTTATTGGATAGATGTCTCACATGGAGAAAAAAAACGCCAGTTAATGCAAACGCTTATAAAGCGGCTAAGAAATGGCTTCAAACTTTAGCATAAAAAAGGGGAAATAACCATCTAAAACAATGACAATGACGCTTATAATTGATTGATTGATTGTTGCTTTAGGTCCAGTGGACTCTTCCGAGACAAATCAGGACCGGACAACCCCCGATCCGCATAAAAGATCTGCTGAAACAACCCTAGTGGGAAAATTGAATGCCCTCCACCGGCCAGTCACTTTACAATAAAGACATCTTACGCAGGGGACGGCTGAGGCTTTACCCCAACTACTCGAACCCCCGGTTACAAAAACAAAATAGAACACAAACATCATTATAAATTATCAACAAAACATATATATAAAATGCCTATAGTGCTAAATAATAACATCATAGGAAGCCCTAGTGACCACCCGGCAGAAAGCGTCCAACACTCCCAAGCTGATCCAACAGACCTCATACACAAACAAGGAGTCTTGTCCAGGAAGAGTTTTCAAGAAAAAAGGTATGTCATTGATCTAGCGAAGAAGAAGATAGTATAGCAGAGTGATAGGACAGAGCAGGAATGGGAAAGAGTAAATGAGGAAGACAGCAACAGTGGGAATTTAAAGCACTAAATTTCCAGAAAGTGGGGATACTATTTATACTGAAACCCTCGGCATCCCAACGGGGGTACTGTTGCCGCAGTGAATTGGTCATGCCAACAAAGTCAAGACAGGTTTTCAACTGGGGCTTTCCCTTTTCCCTTTATAGGTTAGAACAATCTACAGTGGCAAGATTGCTCATGACCCCAAGGGGTAAACGCTTATAAAACGCCTAAGAAATGGCTTCAAACTTTAGCATGAAAAAGGGGAAATAACTATCTAAAAACAATAACTAAACCATTCATTTATATATGGACCATCTGCAACAATACATTTGTTTCTTCTTCATCTTCCCTCTTGGCTGCCACCTTCAGCCTTTTCTCAGCTTTTCTATAACACAAAGTACCATTAAACATCAGTCTTTCTATCAGTACAATTCATCTTTATACAAACCGTCAGACCAAAGCAGTTCAAAACAAAGTACCATTAAACATAGGTCTTTCTGTCTTTCTACAAACCATCAGTCTTTCTATCAGTACAATCCATCTTCTGTCTTTCTACAACCATCAGACCAAAGCAGTTTAAAACAAAGTACAGTAAGGCTGCAAACCCAAGTCTCAGTGGGGGTGTCTTGAGTGTAAAATTACCTTCAGCAGCACTTTACGCTGGACGATGCACTTCATGATTTAGCAGACCATGCTGGATTTTTCAAAATCAAAGTCAGTATTTTGATGCATCAGAACATTCTGCCTTAGACTGTATATTATTTGGGCTACAAGGAAATCCAAAGTTAGCTTGAAGTGGACCTAAACAGTGTATTTTACTACTTTTCACTCAGCACCACAGGAGGATGACATAATAAAATTAAAAATGTAACGTTCACTGTTTTGGTACAGACATTATCCAGGTCAAAATTAACACCAATGCTGGATAACATGATTTATTGAAATAAATCAATGTAAAAATGAACAGCAATGAAAATGTGATGCAACCACATTTGAAAGGGTTTCAACAATATACAGCACTAAGTAAAATTAATGATAATGAAACTCTGTTATTGATGCTAAGGACATCGACATTATTTTCTCGTCAACTAACATCATGCAATGAAATATTGGATAGATGATGAAATGTTATTGCATAGATGTCTCACATGGAGAAAAAAAAACGCCAGCCCAAAGCTTTAAAACAAAGCAAACTAAAAGTAAAACTTTGCAGCTATAAACAATTAATGCAAACGCTTATAAAACGGCTAAGACATGGCTTCAAACTTTAGCATAAAAAAGGGGAAATAACCATCTAAAAACAATAACTAAACCATTCATTTATATATATGGACCATCTGCAACAATACATTTGTTTCTTTTTCATCTTTCCACTTGGCTGCCACCTTCAGCCTTTTCTCAGCTTTTTTTATAACACAAAGTAGCTTGTCCACATGCTTTTTTGTTTGAAATTTTGAGGAGCAGGTTTGCTTTTTTTAATTAGTTTCACGGTCACAAAACAGTTTGAATTTTGAGAATCGGCCAGAAAATAAAAAAGTTATGGGCTTTTGAAGATCGGAAAATAAGGCTTTTTTGTAGAATTTTAAGAACATCAGAATCATAGGGATTATGCTCCCAGCCAATGGCACCATTTAGTGAGAAAAACATCCATACTATTTAACATAAAATTGATACTCTACAATGCAAGGCGTGTGGGTGAGGGGGGAGGGGTGAGCCTTTCCGCCTGAAAATCAGGGAATGGCAGGAAGCAAAGGAAGATGTTTGGATTGACAAGCAAAAGGCTGATGCAGTGGATGATCCACTACACCGGGAAATGTTGGATAATTACAAAGTCACCTACCAGACTGGAAAAGGCAATAATCATCTTGTCCCGATATTGTTTCCCAAGGACACAGTGGATACAATGAATCGCCTATGTGACAATGAAGCAAGGGAAATGGCTGGCATACCAAAGGACTACCTGTATGTTTTTGCCTGCACACAAAATTCATCAACTCATGTCTCGGGTGGCAGGCTCTGGACACTGTATGCAAGGAAGCCGGTATCCAAAACAAAGCTCGAATCAATGCCACTAAAAATCGACACAGAGTTAGCACCATGTATGCTGCACTTGAATTGCCTGAAGGAAAGAGCCTTTAAGAGGGCCCTGTTCTTTAAGCATATGGGCCACTCGGCACAGATAAACGAAAATATTTATCAAGCTCCTCTTGCGATCCAGGAAATCACTCATGTCGGAAGTGTTCTCCATCACATTGATACAGGTAAGAATACATGTACTAATCATCCCGAAGTTGCAAGACTAGTTTATTGGTCCATATTTTTTTCACTGACATATCCAACATGCATAAAGCACAATTCCCTACATGATTAGAAATTCTTGTGCACATCTGGTACATGTATGCAGAGGTTGAAGGTTCAAATATCTTGAGTGGGTTCTTTGGAAAGCACATTTTGTATATAATGGGTTTACTGCATTGTTTAGGTGCCTTGAGAGTTTCTCACCACAATTTTTGCAACAGAATGGGCACATTCGTGAGGGCTTTGAGGATTTTTTAATCTTGCTTTCGTTTAGTGCTGGGTTGCTTCTCAAATCATTAAACTCCTCAGACTCTGCATCAGACGCTTGTTCAGGTATTTGTATGCTGTTATGAGTATGTGTTGATTCTGTACAGGTGAACATCTTTTGGTTGTGGCCATTTAACCCTTTGTGAATAGACTGACTGGCACGCTGAACCGACTCATGCTGTTGAGAAGCTGTGTCGGCTTGACTTCTTAGCTGCTGCTGGCTGTTCTGTTGCTGGCTTAACTTGAGTGAGAGTGAAGTTGAGCTGGCTGGACACCATTAGCTGCTTCCGTGAGATCGGTGTGATTGAGGGGAGAAACTGCAATGCTGGAACACACAGAGTTGAACAGTTACATAGAAGGTCACCATGTCAAAAAATGTCACAGAACTTTCTTAATAAAGGAAGACGTTACTCACAAATTAATATTATCATCTTGCGTTGAAACGTATGATACTTGATAGAAAAGAAAGGGGAAAAAGTGCAAAGTCAATATGGCCAATAAAGCATTGGTTTAATACTATAGTATGCAATTAACAATAAAGTTGTTTATACAGGTGTAGTCATTTATTATGCATATGATGCAATGCTAATAAATCTGTAATGGAGGCATATCTCTGAAAGGTATCCAGAAAACTGTATTTTATTCTTTCTGGACAAATACAAAAACATGTTAAAGAGATACTAATATGAATGAACTGGTCTGAAGCACCATTCCTAAATCCATACGCTGCAAAATATCAGCTTAAGAATAAGATCAAATCTTTATTAGCCCTAATCTTACCAAATACAGTTGATTTTTTAAATTTAATTTATGTTGGGTTTTTTGTTTTATTTTGTTTTAATGGAAGGCAGGTATGGGGGATTTTTTGTTCCAAATTTTAATTGTGCCAAATTCTGCAAAAATGTACATTTTGCAAAAACCATAGACCATTTATATGCAAAAACGTACTATTCAACAAATACCTGAAACATCTTCATATTGACTCAAGAGCACTTTCCAGTGCAAGATAACTTTTGTTATGCACATATTAGGGGGCATTCCAGGTTAACTTCAAGTGTCTAATTAAGGATGCAAAACCGAAGTTTTTTGCTGAGTTAAAGCAATATAATAGTATGTGGATAGAGAAACACCGGCACACCATATCCCACCCACCCACTCCCCCGCCCTCTTTACTTAAAAGACATGTCTTTCATTGTAAATACAACATGTTTCAGGTATTTGTTGAATAGTACGTTTTTGCATATAAATGGTCTATGGTTTTTGCAAAATGTACATTTTTCAGTACAACTTATGTTAATCTGATGAATAAAATTTGATACAACAACAACATTGTAAATACATTGTACCTTCTTGCACATGAGCATCCTGGTCTCCAGATGATGGAGTTTTGAAAGCAGAAAACATTGCACATGAGAGTGTTGCATCTTCTTCCTCCAGTTCACTGTCCATGACAGCCTGAAAAATATATCCCTTAATATAACAACCACATCAGAACATATACAGTGTACTCATCACTATCTACTGCAGTACTGGATATGTACACCAATCATTCATTGTGCGGCAGGGATAGCTCAGTCGTCAGAGCGCACGACTTGTGTACCTGCGTCTCGTGCGACGTGGGTTCGAATCCTGACTTAAGCAAACTATTTTGTGATTGCTGGATTGCAGTGGCCAGCGCTTTGAGAAGCTCTCTGAGCTTGTAAGTGCGCTATATAAGAGTAATCTCTTCTTCTTCTGTAAATTGTGAACATTGTGGCTGCATGGTCTAGGGCAGGACATGGCATTGTTTATCCACCCACCCAAGTAATATCAGGTGGTTTGGGTTTGGGCATGCTACAAGATGTGACAACGCCTTCCCTGGGGGATGCAGCCCAGAATTTTTCTGGATTAAAATAATGGACAATGTACACTGTCAAAAAATAAATAAAAATAAATAACAATAACCTGACCATCAATCACAATGATTGTTTATTCACCCATAACTATCTCGGGTGGATACAAGCTTTCCATAACTAGGTAGGTCAAAGGTAAGGACGGTTGATTTAAAAAATAAAAACAGCCTGTAACACACAAGAAAATAAACATTTATCTATTATTAACCATCATACTAAATAAAAAAAATGTGAAAGCACATCCATGCTGATTTTTGTTGATTTGGGTCATTTTTACAGAAAGGTATTTTGGTCAGATTAAAAATAAGCAGATGTGGAGGCCTGCAAATATTTGACTGTTATATTGATTTATTCAACAACCTGACAATTGCAGTTGAGTTAGCAAATTCATGCATCACTATCATGAGCTCACATAAATAGTAAACATGGGAAAACAAAATTTTGTTAAAAATCCAAGTATAACTCACATCTATGTAATTATCTCGTACTGCGATGAGCAGCATCTCCTGTTCGGCACCTGCATGTGCTTCCCTTTCACTAGTTTCAGCAATTTCCATTTTACTCGCATCAGGTCCTTAACATTTAAAAATAATAACATGACTAATACAGCATAATATTAATATCTACTCAACACTTAACTGATGCCTTACTTTACAAATAAATGAGTAACCTGGCAGTGAGAACACAACACATGACATGTATAAGAACTTTGGTAGGGCTCAAATTCAGATATACAACAAAATAAGTTTGGGCACTTTTAGTAAAGTACAATAATTTACAAAGTGCCTCACTTCACACCCATTAAGAAAAAAAAAGGCCAATGAAATTCACAAAATCATTTTTTTTAAAGCTGCCACTTTCAGGCATTAATAAATAAATAGTAAAATACATATTACAATATAAAGAACAACCATTTGCTGATCTGTCATCTGAAATTAACCTTTGTTGCAGATATTACTTAAGATGTGTGTACCTCTGTTCTGTTTTGGTCATATTAGCAGCTAGAACGCGTGTTTAGCTCGGAGAGCTGGGTGGCATGCATGAACGAATTTAAAATCCAGACTATTACTAAGTTAGAGGCAAAACAAACTTAGTTATGTAAAAATCATGGGGTTCCATCACGTCAACGGAATATCGGCCAATGGCAATGAAACAAAAGCTTTGCCATAAATGCCGTGCTATTTCCTGTAGAGTGTTGGAATAAATTTTATTATTAATTACTGTTTTACACTTGAATCAAATTTATCACTATCAGTTATAACAGTTAGCTTAGTCAAACTCTGATCTTTTTTTATACAAAATAAAATACATAAAATACAAATAAAAAAGACGATAGGTAACACTGATGAAGTTAGTGAAAAGGTTAACACTTTAATTACACTGCCAAGCATGTGAGCCATATTTTGAATTATACAATCAGAGGTCATAAACAAACTTTTCAAAGCGTCCTTATTAGTTTCAATCATCGGTCTTAAACTTAAATTAATAAAAGCTACATTCAGCTGATTGTTTGATTAATTAATTGTGTTAGTTCTCAACTCCCTAATGCATGATACATGTATGATTATTATTAGTTTGTAGTCTGGTGATACAGTCTGTACCACCAGTGGTGATACGGCCATCCTGCATATAATGTTTATGCGTTGTCTATTCGGCCTCAGCACATAACTGCTTTGCAGACTTCCTATCCTATCCTATCCTGTAACCCTGAGGTCGTACGGGCACCACAGATCGTTTAACCAGCATACTCCATCTTTCTCTGTTCTCAGCTGCCCTGATGGCTTCGCTCAGTGTCAAACCAGTCCATTCTCGGATGTTGTCAGCCCACCTCTTTTTCGGTCTGCCTCTTCTTCTACCTCCTTGCACTGTGCCTTGCAGAATGGTCTTTGCAAGGCCTGATGATCTGGTGATGTGGCCATACCATCGGAGTTTCCGTTTCTTCACCACTGTTAGCAGGTCATCATGTTGTCCAATGGCTTGTGTGATGGTCTGTTGGACTTCGTCGTTGGTGATGTGTTGGGTATAGGAAATGCCCAGAAGTCTTCTGTAGCACCTCACCTCCATGTTTTGTATTCTTCGTTGTAGATCTGCTGTGAGGGTCAATGCTTCGCAAGCATATAGGAAGATGGAGATGACAAGGGAGCGCAGCAGTCTTACTTTGGAATGTAGACTGATGGTCCTGTCTTTCCAAATGGGCTTCAACCTTGTCAGGGCAGCAGTTGTTTGTGCGATCCTGGAGAGGACTTCCTGTCAGGACCCACTGTCTGATACAATGGCTCCTAAATATTTGAAGCTATGCACTGTGTTGACTTGATTTGCAGACTTACCAATGGCAATTCCATGTTTGTTCAATGCTTGCTGCATACAACCCAGAACTAATGTTTTAATCATTGAACATAATCCTATAACTAGTTTTTGATTAGTGAAGATTTGTATGTGCTGTATGTGTATTTTAGTATCTCTTTCAAGTCTTTGGTTTTTACTAAGAAGTTTGGGCTAAAGGTTTACCTAGAGGCTGTAACTTTTATGTAATTTCATAATCTTTTTCAACGTGTGTGTGTACATTCTAAAACTTTGTTGTACTTGTAGTGTCTGATTCTGATCAGTGATCTCATCTTTTAATTCTCTAGTTATTATGTGGTAAGCATCTTTTTTCCTTCCTTTCGACCTTTGGTCATGATGTGCAAGTTTGTTAGATTGATTTTTTTAAAAATTATTATAATTAATATTGGGTATTATTGTTTCTAATTCTGTTCTGAACACAGCCTCCACCATTTGGAGAAAAAAGAAATTGGGCTTAGATTTAGAATGAAGCACACTCTGAGAATGAAAACATAACAAATTAAAAAAATACATTGATGACCAAATTTGGTTTAAACTAAAGAGATGGTATATGATAATATGGTTATGATAAGGAACGTCTTGAACTGGCTGATCAAACCCATACAACATATAAAACCAAACCAATACCGAAGGAACTATGAATAAGCCATGAGGCTTAGATCCAGAGGAGCTCCTACTACTACTACTACTATACTACTAAATGTCTGCCACCTTCAGCGCACGTTTGATGACGTCACGCAAAATTTCTCAGTAGGTACTCCAAAGTGATATTTTATTTTCTTTAACTCAGTTTGGACACTAAAGTGTTTACATAGATCTTTTTGTTCTGAACACAGTGGTATATTTTTTTCCCCATAGGACAAATAGGTAAAAAGTTATTAAAGTTTGAAAATGGCGAATGTTGGTGTGTTTTTTCGCAACTTTTTGGCATTGAAGAAATTGACAACTTTGGAGTCTCAAAGTGAAGCCAATGTTGATACCAGAATGCTAATTTTTGACAGGTAACCCTTTCATATGTTATACTCCAAGCCCAATTTTATTCAGGCCTGTCCCATGAAATGTTCAGCTGTTTTGGTGCTTCAACGTTGGAAAATCAAATTCACAGTGCGTGCCGGCAAATTATAGGCCTACTAGCAAAGAGCTTATCTACTAGTGTACTACTACGCTCAGCACTCGTTTCGCTGGATAGGCCTACAAGTTCGCCAAGGCAGCCATCACTACCCCCCACATACCCATCAGCAGTGCCTAAATTCATATCTGCGCAGACCCCTAATAGTAACATAGTGATCGACACGACGATTGTGGTTACTTATCAGGAAGAAGAAGAAGAAGAAGAAGATAACCCGACCATCGTTCGTGTACACTTTTATACAGGCAAAGCGCACCGCGATAGAGTAATGCACAAATTTATAAATACCCTAGTTTTATAAAGGAATGTCTGCTCTTTATATCTTGCTAATTTTTAAAATTCTAGTTAAAATCAAACTTACATCAAAATAGCTTTAACCACTTTGTTTGGCTCGTTAAAACTCTTTCACGTATAGCCTGCCATATTTGATATAATGAAGCTAAGTATCCGAACTTCTCATTGGTTCTTTTTGTTAGGCCATCCAATGAAATATCTTGAAGCACTTTGAGAGTTTGATACGAGCCTCCTCGCATAGCCGGCGCTTGATTGATTGATTGATTTATTATTGCTTTAGGTCCAGCGGACTCTTCCGAGCCAAATCAGGACCGGACAACCCCCGATCCGCATAAAAGATCTGTTGAAACAACCCCAGTGGGAAAATTGAATGCCCTCCACCGGCCAGTCACTTTACAATAAAGACATCCCACGCGAGGGACGGCTGAGGGTTGACCTCAACTACGCGAACTCCCCGATTACAAAAACAAAATAGAATACAAACATCATTATAAATCATCAACAAAAAACATACATATAAAATGCCTATAGTGCAAAATAGTACATTCATAGGAAGCCCTAGTGACCACCCGGCAGAAAGCGTCCAACATTCCCAAGCTGATCCAACAGACCTCATACACAAACAAGGAGTCTTGTCCAGGAAGAGTTTTCAAGAAAAAAGGTAGGTCATTGATCTAGCGAAGAAGAAGATAGTATAGCAGAGTGGTAGGACAGATCGGGAATGGGAAAGAGCAAATGAGGAAGACAGCGACAGTGGGAATTTAAAGCACTAAATTTCCAGAAAGTGGGAATACTATTTATACTGAAACCCCCGGCACTCCAACGGGGGGAACTGTTGCCGCAGTTAATTTGTCATGCCTACAAAGGCAAGACAGGTTTTCAACTGGGGCTTTCACTGTACCCTTTATAGGTTAGAACAATCTACAGTGACAAGATTGCTCATGACCCCAAGGGGTATAGCCGGCGCTGACAATTGTTTCGCATAAACATGCATTAAAAACAAAAACAACACAGATGTAAAGATAAAGCTTTCAATTTACAGAAAAATACAGCCACTGTTCGTTTTGAGGCAGTTTTACATTAATAATAAGTGTTGAAAGTGAAGTCAAAACTGCCGAGCCGACAAGATCCAATGAAGACTTTGGAGTACCTATGGCTATTACCGTATTAGTACAACTACAAGCATTAAAACATGGGCTCAGACTTGTCTCTTACCATTTGGCAGCCAGTAAATTACACTTGGATGGACACAAACGCCAACGCATAAAAACAAAATCTATAGAATTAAAAATGAAAGTATATAAATCTTGCTTACCGCTCAGACACCCTTGTGAAGTTATGCACAGTGACGCGCTCTCTCTCTCCAAGTAGTCAGTTCCGGTTCGGTCAGTCTCATTGGAAATAGGGGTGTATATTTTACACAATCGACCGATTAATATTTAAAATCACGTGAATTAATGCCAGTTCATTAAATTAACACACTCGTGTTACTTTGATGCAAATATAGCGCATCATGGCAGAGTATTTGATACAAAACCAAGGTTCTTCCTAATAACCGTTTCTAACTGTGTCAAGTATATACCCTGTCAAAGACCTTTCAATTTGTTACAACCCGTAACCCCCTATACAACAATGAAACAATCCACAGTGTTACTGAGTCTATTGGCTAAGGTCAAGGCTGAAAATAAACCACTCTGTGAATGTGGAAGTCAGTAAAATTTGCAGCTAAACTTTAAGGAGACACAAAATCGTCTCCCAAATCCTTTTGTCTCCAGAATATCCCTTTCTAACTGCGGTATGTCTCCACAAGGTACCATTAAGATAAATATATATAAATATAAAAATAAATTATATATATATATATATATATATATATATATATATATATATATATATATATATATATATATATATATATATATATAATATATATATATATATATATATATATATATAAATATATAAATATAAAAATATATATATATATATATATATATATATATTTTTTTTTTATATTTATATATATATATATATATATATATATATATATTATATATATATATATATATATATATATATATATATATATATATATATATATATATATATATATATATATATATATATATATATATATAATTTATTTTATGTTTATTTTTATTTTTATTTTTATAATTGTATTCTCTCTCTCTCTCTTTCTCTCCTTCTTCTTCTTCTTTCTTTTCCTTTTTTTTTTTTTTTTTTGGGCTGGGGGTGGGGGTTCCGGAAACCCCGGAAACCCCCCCCTCGTCCGCCCCTGGAGGGGGGGGGGAGGGTGTGACGTCAATTATTTTTATTGCTAAGCGATCTATTCACACTAATTATACCGTCGAAGTCGTCCGCATAAAGAAACCTATGCTTGTTCACGAAATTATGATGTCTGATAAAGTCGCAGAGCGCTTGGTACGTCAGCCATTTCTTCAGTTCTCCCGCGCGTGCAAGGCTCCACGTGTCCCTTTATACGTCACAGCCTCGCTTCACATAGAATGACTTAGTTGGCATAGAATGAGCATTCTATGTTATAGAATGAACATTCTATGTTATAGAAATGATTCTATGTTATAGAAATGATTCTATGTTATAGAATGAACATTCTAAGTTATACAATGGATTCTATGTTATACAATGGATTCTATGTTATAGAATGAACATTCTATGTTATAGAATGACCATTCTATGTTATAGAATGACCATTCTATGTTATAGAATGAACATTCTATGTTATAGAATGGATCCTATGTTATAGAATGAACATTCTATGTTATAGAATGAACATTCTATAACATAGAATGCATTCTATGTGCACCAAATGTTAAAAAACAATTCTATAAAAATAGAATGTATTCAGTGTTGCGAATAAAATCCATTATATGTTAAAAAAATGAATTTTATGTCATACAATTCTTGCTGTGTTATACAATTAATTCTATATACATATAATTCATTTCATTCACATAAAATTAAAAAACACAACTAATAAATTGTAACAAAATTTAGAATTTAAAAAAAGATATTGTATGACACATCACCACATCGCATCATCACCACATCGATCACATCATCACATCACATCACTGCATCACATTGCTTCATCACAATCATCGTGAAAATGCACCACCACATAAAATCACATCATATCAACAAATCATCACATCACATCAGCCGACATCACAGCAGCAGCACATCTTCACATTGCAGCAGACAGCACATATCATGGCATCAGTGAATCACATCACATAATCTAATCACCCCACCCCTCCCACCCATCACATTTGTGGTGCAGTGTGGTGTGATTTAGAGTGATGTAGTGTGGTGATGTGATGTGGTAATGTGTATGTATGTATCTGCAATACAGTTCTATTATGCCTTAAAAGCAGTGAATCAGACCACATCGTCACATAACCTAATCACTCCACCACACCTACCCATCACATTTGTGGTGCAGTGTGATGTAGAGTGATGTGGTGTGGTGATGGGATGTGGCAATGTGTATATCTCTCTGCAATACAGTCCCATGCAATAAAAAATGTTCTCTATACCTTGACAGTGCCCCAGTTTTTACTATTTTAAAAAAGTGTATATATTGATTTCATTCTATAACATAGAATGAAGTCTATGACATAGAATGAATTCTATGACATAGAATGAATTCTATGACATAGAATGAATTCTATAGCATAGAATGAATAGTATAACATAGAATGAAAAAGATGACATAGAATGAATTCTATGACATAGAATGAATTCTATAACATAGAATGAATTCTATAGCAAAGAATGAATTCTATGACATAGAATTTATTCTATAGCATAGAATGAATTCTATAGCATAGAATGAATTCTATGACAAAGGATTCATTCTGTAACATAGAATTCATTCTATGCTATAGAATAAATTCTATGTCATAGAATTCATTCTATGCTATAGAATTCATTCTATGTTATAGAATTCATTCTATGCTATAGAATAAATTCTATGTCATAGAATTCATTCTATGCTATAGAATTCATTCTATGTTATAGAATTCATTCTATGTCATAGAATTCATTCTATGTCATCTTATTCATTCTATGTTATACTATTCATTCTATGCCTATAGAATTCATTCTATGTCATAGAATTCATTCTATGCTATAAAATTCATTCTATGCATATAGAATTCATTCTTTATTATAGAATTCATTCTATGTTATACAATTTATTCTATGCACATAGAATTCATTTTATGTCATATAATTTTTTTTATGTTAAAGAATTCATTCTATGTTATAGAATGAATTGTATGCACATAGAATAAATTCTATGTTATAGAATTCATTCTTTGTAATAGAATTCATTCTATGTTATAGAATACAATTCTATGCATACAAGTGCATTCTATAATATAGAATTGTATTACATACATAGAATCTTATTCTCTATTATAAAATGTTATTCTATACATAGAATTGTATTATGGACATAGAATTTTACACTATATTATAGAATGTTATTCTATACAAAGAATTTTATTCTATGACTTACAATATTGGTTTCTTTTTTATAAATGGAATTTCAACTAATGAATGCTTTTTGTGTGCATAGAATTTATTCTATGTATAGAATAGTCACATAGAATAAATGGACACATGGCGCCCCATACTCAGTTGGGTTCTGATTCTGATTATGCCGTGAATTAGTTCGCCACTCGTTGGTCGTATTTTTTGACTTCAGCGATTCGAAAAAAATGTGTACGTCCACAGGACGAACACATGCAAATTTTTCTGCGTCATTTTTCTTAATTTGTGCGTAATTGACGCAATACTGTGCGTAATCGGGAACACTGTTTGACTAACCCCAACGTTTTGTATGAGCAAGAAAATGGGTATCATGAAAAAGTTGCGATGTGGTCAAACGGTTTGATGAAAGTAAATAAAACTTGGCCTTTGGAGAACACTCCTTCAATGTGCTTAAGATGTTGACAGCTAAAAGGTTTGCAGCCAAATTTTGTATGAGATACTCGATTAAAAAAAAGAAACATTTATTTACAAGTTGTTCAATATTTTGTTGTCTGATGTCCTGATATGGTCGACCTTTACATGCTTGCTTGCAATAGGGTGGAACTGGCAGGATCTAGGACTATCTTCCAATCCAAATGCCGTTCACTGTTGTCCAACTTATAGCTACACGTTTTGCACTAACAGGATCTAGGACTATCTCCCAGTCCTAATTCCGCTCACTATTGTCCAACTTGGCTGCACGTTCTGTACTGACTTTGGTCTAGGACTACCTAGGACTGTTTCCCAGTCCCAATGCAGCTCACTATTGTCAAACTTGGTTGCTAGTTCTGTCCCTTCGTTCGCGTTTACATCCCCATATTATAAAAGGGTAGAACATTTGACAGATTATTCCACATCCAAATGAGGCTGTTAGATCCACCAGTGAAGGCTTATCAATTAAAGAGGGAGGGAAAACAAATCACCCTTTAGTGAACGGAAGTTGAAATTGTGTGTACGAGCAGCTCTTGAGCTGGAAAAGCACTATGAATAAACATATAAAAATATAAGATTTGACATCGTACCTACTATTGCTACACGTAATAATCGAACTTTTAAACCTTTTGTTGAAACAGCCTGACCCTTTTCAAAGATCGATATACTGAAATGAGCGTCGCTCTCAAGTTATGTGACATTAGTGTAAATGGCTAATGCTGCCATTTAAAACTAGGTCTATCACATTCTAGAAGAACCTGTAGCGGATAGCGCCTTTAGCAGCTCTTGAGCTTGAAATGCGCTATATAAGAATGATTAAATAAAACCATTAAAACAGCTTCAGTCTATTGTTCTTTGACAATAGTCTGTTACAACACGAGACAAAGAAGAGCATTCAACAAAGGACCAAAATGGTGCTTCACAATAAGCGAGATTTTAATGTAAGCGAACTTCGAAGTATCCGAATTTTTCTGTATTGACAAATATTTCCTGATCTTAGTATGTCTGGCACTTTGCGCCATGTTTTTTGAAGGAAGGGTTGGTAGGGGGAGGGGGAACTAGGATCCTGTGTTTCAAACTGATTATGGAGAGCATCCAATGTAGTTTCGCAACGCCGCAAAATATATATTTCATTTCTGACAGTTTTGTCAATACGGTAAGGATATGATATTTCCTTCAGACTGGAAAAATCGATTTCATGGTTGTGCCATGCGAATGAAGCAAAACAAATGAACTTTTTGTTAACATATACTAGTCTGTAAGACCGCTAGTAGAAGTGTGTTATATAATAATACTAGTCCGTAAGACTTCTAGTAGAAGTGTGTTATAATACTAGTCTGTAAGACCGCTAGTAAAAGTATGTTCTAATACTCGTCTGTAAGACCGCTAGTAGAAGTATGTTATAATACTAGTCTGTAAGACCGCTAGTAGAAGTATTTTATAATACTAGTCTGTAAGACCGCTAGTAGAAGTATTTTATAATACTAGTCTGTAAGACCCCTAGTAGACGTATGTTATAATACTAGCCTGTAAGACCGCTAGTAGAAGTATGTTATAATACTAGCCTGTAAGACCGCTAGTAGAAGTGTGTTATAATACTAGTCTGTAAGACCCCTAGTAGACGTATGTTATAATACTAGTCTGTAAGACCGCTAGTAGAAGCATGTTATAAAACTAGTCTGTAAGACCCCTAGTAGACGTATGTTATAATACTAGTCTGTAAGACCGCTAGTAGAAGTGTGTTATAATACCAGTCCGTTAGACCGCTAGTAGAAGTGTGTTATAATACTAATCTGTAAGACCCCTAGTAGACGTATGTTATAATATTAGTCTGTAAGATCGCTAGTAGAAGTTTGTTGTAATACCAGTCTTGAAGACCACTAGTAGGTGTATTTAATAATACTAGTCTTGAAGACCACTAATAGATGTATTTTATAATATCAGTTTTGAAGACCACTAGTAGAAGTATTTAATAATACTAGTCTTGAAGACCACTAGTAGAAGTATATTGGAATACTAGTGTGGTGTGTTAGCTTGCGCCTACTTTGGATCACTACTGACGCCAAATCATAAGGGATGCTGGCTTTTCCGTGTATTTTGTGTTACGTGGCATGAAAGGATAAATCACAGGTGTGAATAGGCCCTACATTAAATACATAATTTATTACGCGTCAGCGAGGTTATCGGCAGGTATGAAACTTCTCTATGGTCAAAAGAAGGTGGGGGATTGGGGGGGGGGGAGAGAAAGTTAAGGTTGACGTGCGATAAAATGGTTCTTGTCTAATGCTCTTCTTCAGGTCATTCTAAATGCACTCACACATTATAAGCTTCAGGTGGTAACCTTTTGGTACATGTGTCTAACCAAAATGTATTTATTAAAAAGGTGTTCACAGCATGCTGGGTGCGGTCGCTTCTTTTGCATTAAATCCTTGTAGGCGTCTTTTTACTGTGGAAATCTTTCCAAGTGATCTTCTGCTTGCAAAAGTGTATCGGCGCATTTAAAACTGACGGTGTAGCGGCGTATTTAAGACTGACGGTGTATTGGCGTATTACGACTGAAGATGCATCGGCGCCTTTAAGACTGAGGTGTACCAGCGTATTTAAGACTGAGGCGTATATGACGCATTTACTTGTCCTGAACATTGCCCAGATAAGATGTAAAAATCCGTCTCCGCGTATTTAAGTTGATGTATCAAGGTGAATTGGCACATTAAGACTTAAGGCGCATTTAGAACTGAAGATGTATCGGCGTATTTAAGACTGAAAACGTATCGGGGTATTTCGATCTGAGGTATATCGACGTATTTAAGACTGGTGACGTATCGGTGTATCGGCGCATATAAAACTGAAGATATATTTTCTAAATTTTATTTAAACTGGAGTTGTATTTTAAAATGAAGACGTACGTACAGGCGCATTTAATCCTGAAGACGTGTCGGCGTATTTAAAACTGAATGTGTATCGCAGTTAAGACTGGAGGTGTATTGGCGTATTTAATTTAGTTTGAAGACGTATAGCCGTATTTCAGACTGAAATTATAGCGCGTATTTGTTATTGAAGCGTATCTGTGCATTTAAGACTGAACGCGTACTTATTGGCGCATTTAAGATTGAAGGCGTGCATATTGGCGCATTTATGGCTGAAGGTGTACATTGTTGTTTGCATGATTGCGTGAAAGCCAGAGCTGTGAGAGAGGAGGCAGGTTATTGCTGCAAAGCAGTGCATTGTGTAACTACGGTATGTCTACTGTCTCTCTAGCATCAAGTACTACTTCTCATCACTGTAAACTTACTCCCAGTTTACCGTGGTGTCGCTGGTGTGACTGCAGCAGAAGTACAGAGCTGTGCAAATAGAAGTAACCTGATATAGGCTTTATGACTATATTGGCATGGTGTATACTGTTTTCTAGCATCAAGTAGCTTTTCATCAACCCTTGTTAGCCGTTAATCTCATGTTGATGTGTGCACAGAGTAGAGATCTAGTGCAGGGAGTGATAAGCCGTAAGGTTGTTATGCTATAGCATAGAAGGTTGTTTTTGTTGTTTTCTTCTTCTTCTTTTTCTTCTTCTTCTTCTTCTTCTTCTTCTTCTTTTCTTCCCTCCCTTCTTTCTCCATCTTTCTTCTTCTTCTTCTTCTTCTTCTTCTTCTTCTTCTTCTTCTTCTTCTTCTTCTTCTTCTTCTTCTTCTTCTTCTTCTTCTTCTTCTTCTTCTTGTGATGATGGTGATGATTATGACGATGATTGATGAGAAGGAGGAAAAGAATTATGAGGATGAGGAGGATAAGATTGACGAGGAGGGGGAGGAAAAGGAAGAGGAGAATAAGAATGGCGATGACGACGATGATGAAGATGGTGATGAGGATGATGATGGATCACGGATGCTATATTATAGACTATGCGCTTTCCCCCTGCAATAAACCAAATAGGCTCAAATGCTAAGTAGGTTACTAGATTGAGGAACTGCAGTAATAACGTTATGCCATAGAATGTAATATATTTTATCAATACACCTAAATATAAAGCGCAATTACCAGTTCATAACACTGCTCAAGGCGATGGTTGGGACAAGTAATACTGGATATGTTTTGTCTGATGCTGGGGTATATAAAACTTAGAAGTACGAATCTATAGAGTTGCCGTTATGATATATATAACATACACATTATGCAGCGTGCTATTGGTTCCAGGCGTTACATCCTAACTCGGGGTTTCTACTAATAAACATAATTTCTCCCAACTTCAGAAGCATATAGACCAATTATTTTCCAACAGTGTGTTTTGAAGAATCGTTGTGTAGAGTAGTTTTGTTTTCTAACATCAAATAATTTTGTCATCGCTCAGTGCTGTTTCTCCTCGTTAGTTTGATGTTATTGTGAAGAAACGAACTGATCCATCGGTGCTTCTTTTTGTCAGTAGCACTTTTACATCGACCGCAATCAAGCCGGCGATGATTTCATTTCCTTAGACAGCAGCATCTGGCAGCAGCAGCAACAGCAACAGCAAAAGGGACTTAAAAGTGTTTTCGCTTCATTTACTTATATGTCCTGCCATTTTAACCGAATAACCATAGAAGTCTGTTAGTTTCCTAGTGTTACTATTCTTCTGCAGCGGCCTTTATCGTGTATGTGAGGGGAATTGCAAGTGCGTTAGATTTGAAGAGTGTTATGTATGCAGGAAGTTTTACGTTTTATACTTTATGGTTGTTGTTTGTTTTCAAGTCTGAATGTATTTTATGTATTTGAGCAATGTTTATCCTATCCTATCCTGTCCTAATTCCTTCTTTGTAAGAGGTCAGAACCATCAGTCTACATTCCAATGTAAGGCTGCTGCGCTCCCTTGTCATCTCCATCTTCCTAGACGCTTGCGAAACATGGACCCTCACTGCAGATCTACAACGAAGAATACAAAGCATGAGAGATGAGGTGCTAGAGAAGACTTCTGGGCATTTCCTATACCCAGCACATCGCCAGCCACGAAATCAGACAGACCATCACACATGCCATCGGACATCACGATGACATGCTCACAGTGATGAAGAAACGGAAACTCCGATGGTATGGCTACATCACCAGAGCATCAGGCCTTGCAAAGACCATGCTGCAAGTCACGGTGCAAGGAGGCAGAAGAAGAGGGAGACAGAAAATGAGGTGGGAGGACAACATTCGAGAATGGACTGGCTTGACACTGAGCGAAGCCATGAGGGAAGCTGAGGACAGAGAATGATGGAGTACGCTGGTTAAACGATCATCTGTGGTGCCCCTACGACCTTCGGGTTACGGGATAGGATAGGATAGGATAGGAAGAGGTCATAAAGATTTGTTGAATGGAATTGAATCATCAAGTTCGTGATTCCGCTATTTTTAGAAAGGGGGACCCGGAGGAGAGAGACGGGAGGTCGAGGAAGGATGGGTGTCTAGCAAGCAAACACTTCTAGCAAGATGGGTGTCTAGCAAGCAAACACTACTAGCAAGATGGGTGTCTAGCAAGCAAACACTACTAGCAAGATGGGTGTCTAGCAAGCAAACACTACTAGCAAGATGGGTGTCTAGCAAGCAAACACTACTAGCAAGATGGGTGTCTAGCAAGCAAACACTACTATGCAAAATGCAAATTAAACTGTGTTCGCTTCATCAAAAGATTTCCGAACTATCTAAATAAAATGAGTATTTTATAGCAGATTTGGCCAGGGTTTTACACATGAAAATGGTTTTCAATAAACCGAACATTTATGCTTTTACAGTGTATATTGCTTTTTTTCTTAAACAAATAATGTATTCTTTTAACAATGGTACAATGCTTTTTTGTTTTATTTTAAAAAAAACAACAACAACGTAGAATGCAAACGATTATTCTCAGTTTTCTTTACCCATGTTCATCATATGACAGAGAAGTAAAATGGTCAGAGGACTCATGTTAACAAGGCTTGGTGACAGATTAAAGTGAAAAGTTTTGTATTTCTCCGCTGGTAGGCCTACGTGTGATCTTCAATGTGGTGATTCGAGTTTCCCTTGCTCGGGTATCCTGTTGGATTTCTGTTGGATTTGTGTTCCGCTGATTGGATTGTGTGGATTTGTTTACCGGCTTGTATAATCATGTTTCACCGTTCCAGGAAGTATAACGTTGGTAAGTGTGATGCGTGCTTTTGTTTATGTTGTGAAATCAGCGTGAACTGACGATAGCAAAGCTGTATGCAGACATTTTAGGGTTGTGTTGGGCAAGCCATTGCGTAGGAATTAATTGTATGCATTGCCGTTACAGAGAGACAGGGACAGACAGACAAATACACATAGACAGACATTTCTCCTCAAAACAACAAACCAAAACATGCCACACCATCTTCTCTCTCTCGCTCTTTTTTGTCTCGTTCTCTCTCTAACCACATTCACACCACGCCACACCATCTTCTATCACACAACACCATTCCATCACAACAACACTCTACCACACAGCACCATTCCATAGCAACACATCATAGCACAAGACATAACACTAAACCACACCCACCATATTCTACCAAACACCACCCCACCACACAGCATGCGACCACATGACACCATCACACCACACAGCATTTGACCACACAACACCATCACACCACACAACATTCGACCACACAACACCATCACACAACACCATCACACAACACAGCATTCGAACACACAACACCATCACACAACACAGCATTCGAACACACAACACCATCACACAACACAGCATTCGAACACACAACACCATCACACAACACAGCATTCGAACATACAACACCATCACACAACACAGCATTCGAACACACAACCCCACCACCAGCACAGCATTCGAACACATAACGCCATCACATAACACAGCATTTGACCACAAAAGACACCATAACACCACACCACATATAACAACACAAGAGACAGCATTTCTACAAGTATGGCTCCGTATAGCGTGTCTGAGACTAGCCGCCTTCTCCTTCTCTCTTTCTCTCTGCTAGGGAGTTCTGCAGACCTCATCTAGTCTCAGCTACGCTGTCATGTATGGATCATGAGCGCTGTTGTAAGACAATTAACTCCTCTCTTATCCACCTACACAGACTGGAGCTGACCCACACCAGTTGCGTCACCACATAATTAGTCATGGCGTCTTCAGCTAATTAGCAGTAATTGGTGCCGCTTTGTAGTGCTTCCATAGGTCTAGTTTATTTTAAACTGCAAGAAATGGCACAGGCAAAAGGATAGGGGGATAGAATGGCGGCAGGAATAGCTCTGTGGTCAGAGCGTACGACTTGTGTACGTGCGCCTTGGGCGACATGGGTTCGAATCCTGACTTCAGCAAACTATTGTGTGATTGCTGGATATTAGTGTCCAGTGCCTTGAGAAGCTCTCTGAGCCTATAAGTGTTCAATAAGAGAAGAGGGATTAAAACGACTCGTTGTAGAGTTTATTTAAATGTAACTGTATTCTGGATTAGTTTTCATTGCAAGAAATGCAGGCTGATTTGGTTCTTATAGCAAGAAATCCATTCTGATATGGAAACAGGTTGGGAATGGACAACAAGTCTAAACAAAAAGACAGTATGGCGAACACGTCACGGGCTGTGTCTGGAGTATTATCTATTACGGACGATTGACCTTTATTCTGTAAATGAGGAGAGAAGAAGGAGGATGAGAAGGGGAGAGAGAGAGCGTGTGTATGTGTGAAGGGGAAAGAAATGGCGAGGGAAGGAGAGTGAGGAGACATAAAACAGACATGTAAGCCTGTAACCTCCTTCGCAGGAAGCAACAGCACATAATTCTTGGGGAAAGCGTTATTTGTGGTCTATGATTAATCGTCCCAAGCTAAATGTACAGATAACCTCTTAGAGTTTATGTCACTGTTTATTATAATGAATATTGTTAGAATGAATGGATGGTTGAATGAGAATTTATTAAGCGCATAAACATTCTACACAAACATACAAACGAAATTAGCAAAGGAAATGAAAGCGCTTGTGCGAGCTCGCGAACCGCCGGGAGCATTGCATTGATAAGTCACTTGCGTTGATAAGTCAATTGCATTCATAAGGCAGTTGCATCAAAGAGTTTAAAAATAATAAACTCTTTGGTTGCATTGATGTCCTCCTGTTCTATCCTATCCCGTAACTCGGAGGTCGTTGGGGCACCACAGATTATCGTTTAACCAACGTACTCCATCTTTCTCTGTCCTCAGCAACCCTCATGGCTTCGCTCTGTGTCAAGCCAGTCCATTCTCGAATGTTGTCCTCTCACCTCCTTTTTTGTCTCCCCTTCTTCTGCCTCCTTGCACCGTGCCTTGTAGGATGGTCTTTGCAAGACCTGATTTCCTGCTGACGTGGCCATACCATCGGAGTTTCTGTTTCTTCACCACTGTGAGCATTTTGATAAGTCAATTGCATTGATAAGTCACTTGAATTGATAAGTCAATTGCATTGACAAGTCAATTGCATTGAAAAGTCAATTGCATTGACAAGTCAATTGCATTTATAAGTCACTTGCATTGATTTGGCAATTGCATTAATAAGTCATTTGCATTGATAAGTCACTTGCATTGTTAAGTCACTGCACAGGGGCGTGAACCAAGAAGCATGGATCCGCGGTAGCACAATGGAAAGAGCATCTCCGATCGTGGAGCGGTACATACCACACCAGCCAGTTGTATTATAAATAGGAAGGGCGGAATCACACTGCGTCATTGGCGAAATCGGCCGCTTCAACGGTTTTATCTCAAACTGCCTGAGAACCCACATGTAATCTTCCCTTAAATCGAAGCTATATAATCCCATGATCGGTGAAAGTTTCGCATGTAATAAAATAGGGCTGTGTCAATGTCTTCCCAGTTATAGGATTTTGTTTAAAAAACAAATACATTACTATTGTACATTAATATTGTAAAAGAAGATATGGGTACGCGGTTTGGAAATAATTGAGCTAACTGCTTGAACTCGAATTTTTTATTTCTAAAAATGTTTGGGTCCACTATATTATTGAAGGGAGGGGGAAACCGGAGTACCAGAAGAAAACCTTCGGTGTATTTTCCCGTTCCCCACCCACCCCTCACCCACCCCCCACCCCCCAAAAAAATCTTCTGTTCGTCCTATGCGGGTTTGGAACCCGCTGCCAGACGACCACGTACGGCTGGCTATTGCTACGCAGCATGTGTCACAGACGACCACGTTCTGCTGGCTATTGCTACGCAGCATGTGTCACAGACGACCACGTTCTGCTGGCTATTGCTACGCAGCATGTGTCACAGACGATCACGTACGGCTGGCTATTGCTACGCAGCATGTGTCACAGACGACCACGTACGGCTGGCTATTGCTACGCAGCATGTGTCACAGACGACCACGTTCTGCTGGCTATTGCTACGCAGCATGTGTCACAGACGACCACGTTCTGCTGGCTATTGCTACGCAGCATGTGTCACAGACGATCACGTACGGCTGGCTATTGCTACGCAGCATGTGTCACAGACGACCACGTACGGCTGGCTATTGCTACGCAGCATGTGTCACAGACGACCACGTACGGCTGGCTATTGCTACGCAGCATGTGTCACAGACGACCACGTACTGCTGGCTATTGCTACGCAGCATGTGTCACAGACGACCACGTTCTGCTGGCTATTGCTACGCAGCATGTGTCACAGACGACCACGTTCTGCTGGCTATTGCTACGCAGCATGTGTCACAGACGATCACGTACGGCTGGCTATTGCTACGCAGCATGTGTCACAGACGACCACGTACGGCTGGCTATTGCTACGCAGCATGTGTCACAGACGACCACGTACGGCTGGCTATTGCTACGCAGCATGTGTCACAGACGACCACGTACGGCTGGCTATTGCTACGCAGCATGTGTCACAGACGACCACGTACTGCTGGCTATTGCTACGGAGCATGTGTCACAGACGACCACGTACGTCTGGCTATTGCTACGCAGCATGTGTCACAGACGATCACGTACGGCTGGCTATTGCTACGCAGCATGTGTCACAGACGACCACGTACGGCTGGCTATTGTTACGCAGCATGTGTCACAGACGACCACGTACGTCTGGCTATTGCTACGCAGCATGTGTCACAGACGATCACGTACGGCTGGCTATTGCTACGCAGCATGTGTCATTTCCTCTTCTTTAGGCATACATCCCTGCTGAGGCTTGACGTGAGACCTCTTTCACTTGAGAAACAGAGGACAACCTGAGTCTAGTCTCAGTCACTCTGTGTGCATGCAGGCTCCACTTTTGGCGTGTACTGCCCGTGTGGGGCGTGCATCATCTCTAGCTCTTCACTGTGGGGAGAGAAGGGGGGGGGGGAAGAAAAGGATTGGTGAGAGAATGTCAGTGTTAGAGATTTACTGAGTGTTAGAGGGAGAGAAAGGGAGTTACAGAGTTTTAGAGAGTCACGGAATGTTAGAGAGAGAGAGAGAGAGAGAGAGAGAGAGATTGGATGACGATGATGATGATGATGACGATGATGATGAGGGTGAGAGAAAGAGAGAATCAAATCAAACATTGTTGTGCTTTGAATTGAATAAGATAGTGGTTTGAGAGAGAAAGCTAGACTGACAGACAGACAGACAGAGAGAGAGAGAGAGAGAGAGAGTACGGAAGAGGGAAGAGACGTACATAAAAAAAAGTTCTCCTATCTGAACCAGGTGTGCAGGGTTTTCCTTCTCACCTGTCTGTGATTCCAGACTGCAAGACCTTGCTTTTTACCTGCACTGATTACCGTGCGCTCTGCTTATCTCCTTCATTCCACTTTCTTAGCTTTCTGGCTTGGTCTCTGTCTCTGTAAGCCTCTATAACCCACCCCCCTCTATCTCTCTATGTCTCTCTCTATGTCTCTCTCTCTGTCTTTCTTCCTCTCTCTCTCTCACTCTCTTCTCGCCACACATACACTCTCTCTCTGTCTCTGCTTGTCTCTGTATCTCTCTCTTTGCCTCTCTCTCCTCGGCAAACTCAATCTCTCTCTGTCTGTTCTCTCTGTCTCTGCCTGTCTCTCCCTCCTCGGCACATTCTCTGTCTCTGTCTCTCTTTCTCTATCTCTCCTCCTCACACACCACATACTCTCTGTCTCTCTCTGTCACTCTCTGTCTATATCTGCCTGGGTTTCTCTGTCTGTCTCTCTGTGTACAGGCGTCAGCGAACTATTTTTTGCATGCTGAAAATTAGAGGCCAGCGCCTTGAGATGCTCTCTGAGCATGTAAGTGCTCTATATAAGAACAATCACGTTCCTCTCTCTCTCTCTCCCTCTCTCTCTCCTCGATGCTTTCTCTCCCTATTTCTCTCTAGCACTTTACTTCAAGAGGAGAGCGAGAAGAATGAAATACGATAAATCGCTAGGTTATAATGTGTGTGTGTGTGTGTGTGCGTGCGTGCGTCTGTTTTTGTGTGTACGTGCGTGTACGTACTTGGGTAGGTGTGTAGAGTGTATGCGTAGTTGTATGTGCCTGTGTGTGTGTCCGCGCGTGTGTGTGTGTGTATAGGGAAGGGAGTGGAGGTGAAACAGTTAATCCACAGATGTATGTACGCGGCACGCCAGTTGTGTAATAGGTTAAGTAATTGAGCTGCTTTCTACTCCAGTGTCAGCTTCTGCCACTGCAGCTTCTTATACTGTTTTGTACTCTTGTTAATCTTTTTGTTCTTCTTCTTGCTCTTTTTGTTGTTCTTTTTTTTTCTTCTTCTGTTTTAAATTTTTAAACCATCACATTAAAAGATAAATTTTATCGTTCTTTTTTTTACTTTCAGCTTAATTTTAATCGTCCTATATACACCACGTCGTGTCTTAGGACGTAAAACCGGATTGTTCCAGCACTTCTTTCTTTCTTTCTTTCTTTCTTTCTTTCTTTCTTTCTTTCTTTCTTTCTTTCTTTCTATCTCCCTTCATTCTATTCTTCCTTTGCTGATGTGCTTATTCCTTTCTTCTTTCATCTTCTTCTTCGTCTTTTTTCATCCTTCCGTTCTTCTTCTTCTTCTCCTCCTCCTCCTCCTCCTCCTCCTCCTTCTTCTTCTTCTTCTTCTTCTTCTTCTTCTGCTTCTTCTTCTTCTTCTTCTTTAGCTGCTGATGATGTTACCGTCCTTCCTCTTCTTCTTCGTGCCTTTTCCTTTCCTTTCGTCCTTCCTTTTCTCTTTTACTTTCTACCTTCCTTTCTTCTTGTGTGTGTGTGTATGTGCGTGTGTGCGGGTGCGTGTGTGTGTGTGTGTGCATTCTGTTGATGATGACTTGGTTTGTGCCTCAGCCCTAAGGAAATCTTATTAAAAAATGCGATTGGTGAGATAATAATGATAATAATGATGATACTGATGATGATGATGATGATGATGATGATGATGATGATGATGATGATGATGATGATGATAATGATGATAAGTAGTAGTAGTAGTAGTAGTAGTAGTAGTAGTAGTAGTAGTAGTAGTAGTAGTAGTAGTAGTAGTAGTAGTAGTAGTAGTAGTAGTAGTAGTAGTAATAGTAGTATTACTTGATGATTTGCGTTGGTGTGTGTTTCAGCGTCAGCGGAGAGCTTTTTCAAGACCAGAACCATGCAAGTCCGCAACGAGAGCTTGCCAGGTAAGAGTTCCCCACCATAGCAAAACCACAGACACAGAACGCGGTGTATTTTCTACCATTGGTATAAGACTGTTACTATAGCTTTTGGACAAAGCTTGCGTACAATCTTTTGCTGTATTTAAAAAAAAAAGTTGCTCTCTCCAAACAAGGCAAAACCCATGATTCTTAGGCAATGTATTATCTTGAAAACTGAACGAGGAGATAAGTAATAGTTTCGGTAGATTCCAAAATTGTTTTAACCTGCTACATGTATGTACTATGTGACTATAGCACTTTCTGCAACACGTTGCATTAACAGATTTTGTCATTTCCGATCCAACTTAAGCAGTTTGTCATTGTTTTGGTAGAAAAAAAAAAAAAAAGGAACATAGATTTCCCATAGGTTTGCGAAGAGTCTACTTATAGGCGCTCGTAGAATATCTGAATGTGAGAGATGCCGACGCCAATGTCGCCTTTCTCTATATAATTCTACTACTACTACTACTACTACTACTACTACTACTACTACTACTACTACTACTACTACTACTACTACTACTACTACTACTAGAGACAGGGGGACTACTAGTAGCAGTAGTAGAGGAGACAACGTTCTCTAGAGAGCTGTCCCCAAATCAAGATACGCCCGCCTGTGCTTGTACTCTACCGAGACGTTCACGCAAACCTGGGCAACACCTATGGTAGAAAGCACCCCGTGTAATGTGCCCATGATTGTAGCCGACAACTAGAGCTCTTCTTCTTCGGTTGAGCAGCCGCTGTCAGCACACTCATTTATTTGCGGCGATGTTTTGGTTTATTCTGCAAGCTCACCACTGACAGCAAAAGTGTTGATTAGGTCTATATGACGGGGGTTTTAGTTCTCAATTATATGTCTTACGCTGTTAATATTTTATTTTATTATGTAATGTTATATTATGTAATGCAATGTTATATTATATTATATTATATTATATTATATTATATTATATTGGACCTGATTCGGTTCTTCGCAGTCCACTGTCCACTGTAGCATATAAACAATGACTAACTGATATTATATATTATACCATGTTCTATCATGTTATATTTTGTTAAATGATATTATATGATTTTATATTATATTATATTATATTATATTATATTATATTATATTATATTTTTTTCATGATCTTTTTTTGTACCTCTAGTTTAATTTTATTCTATTCTATGCTGAATGGTGCTTACTTTTTTTGGTAATTAATGTGTTAAAGAAACTTTTCACCTGATTGCATTTTTATGGTTAGAGCGGGTTGGAGTAGGGGTGGACGTGGAGGTAGAGATTTCACCTTTTCGGTTCCACTCATTTTTACAGCACTCGAGGATAGAATAGCCCATGCTAGAGCTGTTGTGCTTAGTTTATAGCATAACAAATATCAATGTTTCATGTGCCAAAAACATTGACTACTTTAGCGCTTCTGATTTGATTATGATGGGGTCCCCATCAGGAATCTTATTAGTTTTTTCTGGATGTCCTGGCCTGCACACGTGAAATGGTTAGCTTGGAGTTCATCTATTGAGGATTAAACTGGGGTTAAAAAAAATTTTTTTTACGGTTTTCGCGTGTGGGAATTATTTTGCAATTTTTGACTTTGGGTTTTTTTTTCGTCATAGTTATCATTTTGGTATGTGTTAACTATTTCTTTCTTTCTTTCTTTCTTTCTTTCTTTCTTTCTTTCTTTCTTTCTTTCTTTCTTTCTTTCTTTATTTCGTTTGTTTACTTTTGTGGGATGTTTATTTCAAATTGTTTTAATGGTGAAAAGTTGTTTTTTTCTTTCTTTATTAATTGTTTTTCTTCGCTTGTGGGAGTTAATTATGATTTTCACCTTTTTGATTCCACAGACCTTAGTCGCAGTCTGGACTTGGAATCGGCAAGGGGACAACTCGCGCTCAAAAAACTGCTTCTTAGTAGGTTATCGTTCTTGCTTGCTTTTCTGTTTCGTTTGTCATGTACTCGTCACCCCTCTTCAGCTTTTGTGCTTGAAACTTAAGCTTTGTGTTTGAGTTTCTGTTTGCATGTATTCTGTTCTTGTAGAAAAGGAACAAATAACTTAAGAGTTCCCAATGAGGATTTTTTTTCGTCACAGTTGGCAGTATTACATTGCTTTATACTTCGAAGATAAGGTGAACGTCTTTCTGCAATATTTCCCTCCGATCTGTATAAGGGAGGACCCCTGTTGGTTGAGAGTCAAGGTCAACGCAGTGTTCGGAAACGCTATACCATTATACTAACAAACAACATACTCTGTAACTTTAGTTTTAGTGGATGCGTTGCTTTCAGCGTCTACCAGCGATGGCGGCGTACGAAACAGCCTCACTCGGTGTTCATAAAGACGTCATGGCTACTTATGCGTATTGTCATAAGGACAGCCATACGAAGACAAAGCCAGTTCTTTCCAAAAAGAGACCTCAGTTCAGACACCCAATTATGTTTCCCATTACTGTCCATGGAACACAACCTGCAATACGCTTGCTCTGGGAACCGATTGTTCTCCATCACCGACAGTGTGAGCCAGTATTTAAAAGGCTTTGATATTACAATTTAATTACCTGTCCCCTATACGCAATGTGTCCGGGGACGTTAATTTAACCACCTAACCTAACCCCTAACCAATTTAATCTTAAGGTGTCCGGGGACGTTAATTTAACCACCTAACCTAACCCCTAACCAATTTAATCTTAATGGTTGTCTTCCCAAGTCACAATACACCATCTTGTTTGTGGTTCTTGGTGCTACATTTAGGGAACTTTTACAAGCAAATAAATGTACATTTTCTGTTGGATTTTTTTTCTAACAAGCTCCATACTTCTGATGCATACAAGAGTACGGGTTGAATCATAGTGTCTGTTTGTCTGGTTAAAGCACCAAGGCTATTATTAGCTCTGAGCACTCCAAACACATGCATTTTTCCTTTTGCCAGCTGATTTGTACTTCTATTGAGGCTGATAGCCGTTACAAATGCCAGCTGATTTGTACTTCTATTGAGGCTGATAGCCGTTACAAATGCCAGCTGATTTGTACTTCTATTGAGGCTGATAGCGTTACAAATGCCAGCTGATTTGTACTTCTATTGAGGCTGATAGCCGTTACAAAGGTAAAGCCAAAGTACACGAAGCTGCTTACAACTTCTAGTTCATTTCCCTGGACAAACCACTTTTCACTCTTCCCAGGAAATCCCCATGACTAAAACAACATGACTTTAGTCTTCACGGTATTGATAGTCAGCCCTAATTCCTGGCCCATTTGATTAACTATGTCTAATTGCATTTGCAATCCTGCTGGTGAACAAGACAGCAGAGCCAAGTCATCAGCAAAGAGCAATATGGACAGCTCAACAAGACCAGGCGCAAGTTGCACTCTGGGCCTGACCTGGTCAGCAACTCTTGATGCTAGCTCGTTAATTATCACCGAGAACATTGTCGGGCTTAACATACAGCCTTATCTTAACCCCTGAGAGAGAGAGAGAGAGAGAGAGAGAGAGAGAGAGAGAGAGAGAGAGAGAGAGAGAGAGAGAGAGAGAGAGAGAGAGAGAGAGAGAGAAATGAAAGAGAAATGAGAGAGACAGGCGGACAGACAAAAGAAGACCGACAGAAAAACGTTGTAAGAAGAGTGTCTTTCTTAATTTTGTCAAATGCCTTCCTCAAATCATTAAAAGCTACATACAGTTTGCCTCCATTTTTGACCAAATACTTCTAAGTATCAGCATACAGTAAATATGGTCTACGGTGGGGGACCCTCTTCGAAAACCTGTTTGTTCTTCGTTGGTTTTATTATTTGCTTCCAGCCATGTATAAAGTCTGTGATTTAGGATTGATGTATAACGCTTCGCTAACAAACTCAGCAGTGATATACCCTTATAATTGTCTGGTACTTCTGGATCACCTTCCTTATGAATAGGTACTGTTATACCTTTAGTCCATACCTCGGGATAGTGAATATGTCATTAAAAAGTTCGACCAAAAAGTGAACCACAACGTCTGCAACACACTTCAACATTTTAGATAGAATACCGTCGAAACCACAATGCCTGGTTTTAATTTAGCAAAGGCGTGGTTTACTCCATTTGCAACAATTCTATGGTCTAAATGTTCTACATTTGGCAGCGTTTCAGAATCAGCTACATCGCCCCAATAGTCACATTTTGCTTATCGGAGTTAAAAAAAAATTCTTAAAATGATTTTTCCTCCAACCCTCGTTGCTAATATTATTTTTTTATTGTCTGTTGTTTCATGACACCACAACATGCTCTAAGTTCTATCTAGAAAACAATAGTTATTCGATTCACATTCTGTGAAAGACACTCAACTTTCCCTCATTTTTACTCACGCTTGTCCTTCTTTCACAACTGCTGGTATTTTCGATTTCCCTGTATGTAAGACATGTTTGTCTATTTTATTTCTAGTATGCATATATCCCCGCAATTTGGCCCTAGTCAGTTTTCGTTTTTTAAAACATTCTGAATCAAACCATTTTTATTTGTTTATATTTCCTCCAATCCTAACCTTTTTATTTATACATTTGGAAGATTCTCTCAAGCATTCAACTAAAACACTCAGGTTAAGTTCCAATGAGAGTCTTGGCTCTCGTCAATTGATCTTGGATAGCTGTGCTACACAATGCTACCAGGAATTAATTTACTTTACTCATGTCCCATATAAGTTTTTCAACCGACTCTGCTTTTTCTTTGCTACTCTGGGTCATCGATTTGCTACAAAGGACCATCATTTTTAGTTAGGGTGTCGGATAGCGCTGTGGTTAGAGCACTTGCTACTGTGTCGCAAGTTAAGCACCGTCCAGTGCGGTTAGCACTTGGATGGGTGACCGCAAAACGTGAAGCGACAAAAAAAAAAAACGCCCCCAGTTGACTCAGCTGTGACTGAGTACCTACTCTCTTAAGGGTGGGGAAGGTAAAGCAGCAAGGGAGAGAGATGGGCATCACCCTCATTACGCTGGCCCAAGATAAGTGTGATCTCCAACATCACGCTCCCCTACGGCCACACGGCTATGGGACTACCTTTACCTTTTTTTAACCAAGCAGTTAAGTGCTGTGATTTTATACGACTGCTCAAAACTTCCAGTGAGCTAAAAATACGTCCTGCACAAACTTAAGGTCATTGGAGATTATGAAATAGTCAATCATACTCGAACCTATGATAGCAATAAAAATCTCATGATTATCCAAATCATACAAGAGAGAGGGAGAGAGAGAGAGAGAGAGAGAGAGAGAGAGAGAGAGAGAGAGAGAGAGAGAGAGAGAGAGAGAGAGAGACAGAGAGACAGAGAGAGACAGAGAGACGTAAACTATTCCAAAGCGTGAAAAGCACCAGAGCGAAGAGAGAGAGAGAGGGAGAGAGAGAGGAGGGGGTGGGGAGGGGGGTTGCGGGAGGGGAGAAGGGATGGAGGGAGAATAATGTAGACTGTGTATGGGGGTTGAGAGAGAGAAAAAAAAAAGAAGCGAATGGTGTGAGAAATTCAACTGCATGGTGCCTGAGAGACATCCCATGTAAATACGTAGATTGGATGTTGGAGGAGGGCAGCATGACCATACCCCGACCTTTGACCTCTGTCGTATCGATTCCCCACTTTGCTGTCCTATCAGCCTGCATGCAGAGTATTTGAGACAATATGGGAATGGCTGTGTGAAAGAGAGAGAGAGAGAGAGAGGGGTGGGGTGGGGTGGGGATGGGAGGTAGAAGAGCTAGAGAGAGAGAGAGAGGAGAGACAGAGTATCTATATTGCGAATTTCAACTCTTTCATTCATTAACCCCCCTTCCCCCCTCCGCCCCTTACGCACAAAGGCCGCACATGGACTCCCCAAATGCAGAACTGTAAGAAGTGGAAAGGTGACGACGATTTCATTCATAAATATTTCAGCGCGCGTATCTCTGGAAAATGGTAGACTTCGGTACAGTTATCCAAAACCTTGGCGCTCGCTATTTAAAAGTCCAACTTGGACAGGATTAGCCTATCTCCTGTCCAAAGGTCGCTCAATACTGGTCAAGTTTACTGCAGTAACGTCCCTTTAACATTGTGGACATCCCGTAAGGGTCCATAACTTGGGGAGACCGAAGGTTTGTGTACAACACACGTGATAAAGGCGTCTCGTCTAAAGGGAGGAGACTGGAGTTTATTGATAGGATCCTGGATATCATCCTTGTTGGATACGGTTCTCCCAATGTCCACAACTTTGACAGGATTTTTCTCTCTGTCCAAATGTCGCGCATTAAGTTGCTTTGTGTTCAACTGGTCGTGACAGTCCAGAACAAATATGTTGGTAGTCCTATAGGGTAAGTGGAGGAGGAGGTAGAGGGTAGGGTGGGGGAAGGAGAGAGGCCTGAGAGGAGAGTGCGTGTAGGATGGTTGTGTTGAGGATTGGAATGATGCGTGTGTAGCTAGGTGTCCGTGCGTTGTGTGTGTGTGTATGCATGTGTGATAGAGAGAGAGAGAGAGAGAGAGAGAGAGAGAGAGAGAGAGAGAGAGAGAGAGGTGGGGTGAAGGTTACAATAGGTTGGCTGGTCAACGGCCTCTGCGCTCCAGACGGGAAGTTGTCAACTGCTGACTGCTTATCTTTTTATTCCTTTCTTCCACTACTCCCCACCATCCCACCTTCTCCCACCCTCTCTCCCCCTCTCTCTTTCTTTCTCTCTACCCCTTCCACCAATCTCTCTCTGTATCATCTTTCTCCCTCCTCTCTCCATCTCTCTTTCTCACTCCTGCCCATCTTTCTTCTCCACACCCGAACCCCCCTTCCCCCACCCCACATACACCACCCTAATCTCCTTGGTTCTCTCCTTCTCTCTTCCTTCCTCGTCTTTTCCCTCCCTCCCCTCCCTCCCTCTTCCCCGTTGTGATATCTCTCGATGCCGCCTTTCTGGCTATCTCTTTCGCCATGCCTTGTGTTCGATTTTCCATTTGGGACCTGCTATACAGAGAGTCACAGCGACAAAGAGCACAGCGCTTTTCTATTGTGTTTTTTCCACTGTGGAATATTCATGAACATGAATGATGAAGCCATTTGGACAGTTTTTCATGCTGTATCCCCCTCTTACCGACTGCCTCGGTTTTTCTGTATGGCTTTGTCTGTCTCTCTGTCTGTTTCTCTCTCTATGTCTGTCTCCTTCTGTCGCCTGTTTGCACTTGTTCATGCTGTAGCCACTATCTTCTCCCTCTCATTGGATGCCTTGCCTCTGTCTCTGTTTCTGTCTCTCTGTATGCCTGTCTGTCTTCGTCTTTCTGTCTCTCTGTTTGTTTCTGTCTCTCTGTATGCCTGTCTGTCTTCGTCTCTCTGTCTGTCTGTCTGTCTCTCCCTCTCCCTTTCTCTCTGAGTTCCACTCTCTCTTCCCATCTATATCTCCGTACATCTCTCCATTCCCTCTTGTCTGTCTGTTCTTTCTGTCTCTCTGTCTCTGTCTCCCTCTGTCTCCCTCTCCCTCTCCCTCACTCCCTCCCACCCTTTCTCCGCCTTCCACAGTGCTTCGTCATTCAATGTCAGCACGTCTGACCACAAATTGTCGCTTTTTGTCTTGTAGAAAGCGTACTCCCGCCTCACGGCTATACACACTCCACACCCCTGGCGAGAAGGTGAGGTGGGGTAGAGAATGCTTTCTTCGTTACACCTTACATCCCTCTTCCCATTCCCGGGATTTCTGTGTCCACTTCAATTCGCTTCCATTACACTCTTTCAGCCTACTGTTCGCACTGAAACTTTTTTTTTAAAAGGCGATGCACCAGACAGTTTTATCACCACCATCATCATGAACCCCTCCCCTCCCCACTCACCCCATCCTCCTCCTGCTTCTTCTCCTCTTCAGCATTCTCTAAACCCACCTCACCTTCTCGCCACCCACGCATTATAATCCATACCATCAAGGACTGACTGAACGGGCATGCATTACTGATTGGGTTAGCGAATAATGGCCCGTTCCATAGATAAGAGTTAGCGAACAGATTTTTTGTTTGTTTGTGCGTGTGTGCGAGTGAAGGAAGAGTGTGAGAGGAGTGTGGGCAAAGATGAGAGGAGGAACCTTTTTTTTTCTCTGGAGCAGCTTTGTGATGTAGAGTCCGACTGTAACTGTAGATTATAGTCACACGACACCGAAGCGTATAGGCGACTACTGGTCACATTATTCTGACACCAGCGAACCAGTTGATGGTAAGGGGAAAATAATACGGTCACACATTAGCCAATCCGGGATTCGAACCAGGTACCTTTCCGTTACTAGTAAGACGCTCTACCAACTGAGCTACCCGGCCCCTCTGAGTCCGACTTCTCTACCTCTCTGCTTTAGCTACACCCAGATTTAAATGAGAGACGTTGACTGGACTATCTGGCGTGATTTGTTTACGTAGTACTGTAGTTTAAAACTGCGTCTTCAACTCGCCGCTTAACTCATTGGCAGAGCACTTGCCTGGCAAACTGATGACCCAGGTTCCTATCCCGTGATGGGCAAGAGGATTGCTCTGGTGGTTCATTGTTGATTTAGGTCCCTAACCGTGCCCTTCTTCGCAGAAGTTGTTATCCCTCCCTCCTTCTCCTCCTCTCCTGTCTGCCATATCGATCATTAGCAATGATGGGTGTGTAGACGTTAAAACTCCCGTGTTTAATCAATCGTGTCTTCTAACCACAACTCCGTTGTTGCCACTCGCATAGCTATGGATAACGATTTTACAGCGTAGCTGAGACTAGACGAAACGAAGCCCTGCTGAATAGAGAGGTTTCGTCTAGTCTCAGCTAAGCTGTAGTGTATGGATAGAAGGGCCAAGTCAGCTTGGCGTTGGGACTGTCGCTGGACTTGTCTGTCAGTCAGCGTGCACGTGCTGTTTGTTGTGACGCGGAGCAAGGTGGAAGTATTGTTGTTTTTGTGTGTGTGTGGAGGCCTACAGTGTTCTGCGTTGTGCTATTCACTGTGACGTTGTGCACCATGGTATATAACGTTGTGCGGTTTATATTGCACCATGGCATACTGTTGTGCTGTGAAGACTGCTTGATCGGGTTTTTTTTCCTCATGCCTTTTACTTTAGGGGTTCTGCATGCTATACTGTAGTTGATGCTGTTAAGGGTGTGATGTTGCGTAATGGTACGCACTGTGGTAGGCCTATACTGGTGTAATTTGCGTCTTCACGCAGTCAATATTCATA
>CM072527.1:4435872-4498372 GCA_036898135.1 Oncomelania hupensis
TTTCTTTCTCTAGCTCGCACCTGGCGCAGGTGATCATCTCTTGCTTATAATTCATCCGTATTTCTAAATTCTCTGCTTTCACTGTCAGTGACATTTCTATCCTTTACTGTCGTCTGCTTGAAGCAGGATATTGTTTCAGTGGTTGTTTGTATCATGTACGTAGACTGTTATCAGAGTAAAGGTGCCCTACCTCCGTTCCGGCATTGCCAGATGTTTGCTATCGATCGGGAATGGGAGTGTTGTTTACAATTTTAAAAAATAGTATTATTTTAGCGGAAAGCTTGCTTGCTTCTTCAGTTCTGCATTCACTGTCATTAATCTGTTTGTAAATGTGGGCTTACATGTATGTGATTGTGAACAATAACACAGTCATCATTTCCAAGGCAGGTACAGTTTACCAAGCTGTGCAGCAAAGTCAGCTAGAGCTGCTGTTGCTGTTAGCATACACATCATTTATGTCATGTAACCCAATTTGTATTGATCAGAGGGAGTGTTGTAGTTTGTGCTGCAACTGCAAGAATCTATGAATTGCGTGAGTCATCCATTCACAATTCTATGATCATCTCTGTGTTGTGATTTGGTCCCCTCATTCCAAGAGAGTATAATAATATGAAGTGACATTTCATGTGAGTGGGTGAGTGATTGTGTCTGTGTGTGTGTGTTTGAGAGAGAGAGAGAGAGAGAGAGAGAGAGAGGCAGAGAGAGAGATCCACTATATATATATACTGTACTCATCAGTATATATATAGATCTAAAAAATGTGGTTAATGTTAATTGACTCTCATTTTGGTATTCCACAAGTGTTTTGGTTTTCACAGTATACTCATTATAACTCATTATACAAATAATATTATGAGGAAGAAATCCTTTATTATATCTACATCACTTTAGTTTAAGCCTTTATGATTGTTTGTGACGTGACGGCAGCTGTTGGACACACACCCACACACACACACACACACACACACACACACACGCACATACACACATAATTATATATATATCAGATTAATGTATTCTGATGTTTACTGAACAGTGTTAAGGTTAAGAAGCCCTGACATTGAAAGAATTTCAAGAATTGCTTTTAATTTATAATTTTTGAATGACGTCTTGAAGAGGTTTGAAAGGCTTTGGAACTAAGTCTCAACTGAACTAAACTAACCTCTAACCTTAAATAAGGATTGTTTGAGTATTTTTCATTTAAAAAAAAAAAGTAAATTGAAGCGGAAACAAAATTACGCTAGTAAAATAAAACTAGACTAAAAACTATTTAAGAATTAGGTTTGAGACTGATAATATTAAACAAAGTTTGTTATTCATAACTTGAAACTGAGCCTCAAGTAAAGCACTAAAGCAAACACGGGTGCAACAGTAGATTTGTAGAATCAACAGTGTGACAGCTTGTGTGGTTGTCACTGACTGATGATGGTCAATGTGAATCAGTGGGTTGTGTGTGGGCGGCTCGGACTTTCTTTGCTTTAGCCATCAGTGTAGCACTGACAGCTGGTTAGGCACGCGGATTTGTATGGAGTATCAATCCTATACTAGGCAGTCATTTATAAAGAGAATACACAATGCACAACACTATTATATTTTGGATTTAAAATGGTCCTTATTTGAAAGTGATTCTTAGAAACAAGACAGTGTTGTGTTTTTGGAGTTAAAGCATCACTCAAACACTCTGGTTGATTTGGATGACGTCTGTGAAATAAACAAAAAAAAATACTCTAAAGGCTTTAGAGTAACCTACTAAAGATCTACTGTTTTTGTTCTCTTTGCATGGTCCGAGTTTTATGTAGTTTTTTTTTATTTTTATTATTGTTCTTCTTAGCTGTTCTTTAGCTATTACAGTGTAACTTTGGCCTACTCGGATGTATCACAGCATGACTTACTGTATTCGACAATCAGTATTAATTACTTCCAGATTGCTTGAATAGTTACGAAACCTGTTTCTGTTTATAAGTGTATCTAAGCTTAAAGTTAAAGTTTCAAGTTTTATGAATAAACATTTAGTGCTTTGTTTTCATGGATAGAGTACTGTGTACAGTTAACTAGTTATCCAAACATGACTTTTGAGTAAGTTCAACTGTTTAATCGAGTCCAGATAATGGGGTACAACTTTAATAGTTTGATTGCAAACCAACACATGTTCAAATAGTTGTTGGTTCAATATAGTTTGAATAACTGATTTGAAATCAATGGATATAGAATGTTGTAACCAAAATCACTTACTGATGCCATACCTTTCTGCTTCCAATTTTTCTCCCAATATTATGGACAGTTAATCTGAAAAACCTTGTATGATTTGTTGCTTTTAGTTTAGTCTGTAATTTTACCCCATTGTTGTAGAATAGACACAGAAGTTTTTATTAATGGCATTCTAGCTTTGTTTGGGTTTTGTGGTAATATAGCGCAAATTATTCTTTCGAGTTCAAATGTGAGTTTTTTCAATCATATGTTGCATTGCATGAATGAATCTTGGTCTTTTTTGTTTTTAAAAAAAATCTATTGAAATTAAAAGCATATGCCTGTAAGTGTTTCATGCATTGTGTGTGTGTACTTGTGTGTGTGTGTGTGCATGTGTGACTGTGTGTGTGTGCGGGCCAGTTTTGGATCTTTACATTAAGCAGGGTGGAGAATTCTCCGCGGATCCGCGGATTTCCGCGAAAGGCATTTGCATTTCCGAGAAAAAAATATTGAGTTCCGAGTGTGAGAAGCTGAGGGGCTACACTTTACTGGGCATAGCGGCCAAAAGCGGCCGAATTGTCTAAACAGGCAAAACGTCCAAAAGCGTCCGTAACAACCAGGTGGTTATATTCTCGCGTTGTTTGAAAGATTGCGAGACTTCCGGCAATTGACTTCCGTTCTATTCTGTTGTGAAAACATTCGACTGCATTTCCACAAGTTTTCTCTGTGATGCATTCGTTTTTTCGATTTTTGTTTTCAAATTTTATTGTGTGTGTGTCTAAAATGGATTGTTTGGATTCTTCAACTGATGAAGGGGAGTTTACAGGCTTCCATTTATCAGACATTAAAGTGAGAGAAATGGACTTGGAGTCGGAGGAAGAGATCGGTACTGACATTAGACAATTAGTGTCAGAAGTGTGCATGCATACGATCTTTCAGACTGGCATGAAAGTGAAGAACAGAAGGGGGCTTGTTTGGACTTTTTAAAACTTTTTTTTTTATACACATGGAGTAATAAAAAACAAGACATGACAAGAGAAGTAGAAAAAGGTAGATAACCAAAAGAGATTTTTTTTCTGTTCATTTTGCATTTTATTTCATTTAAATCTATACACTAGTCACTAGTACCTAAGATGTGGTGTTTTTACTCACGTATCCCTAAATATATCTAAAATTATAAAAATTCTTGCCTGTTTACAGCTAAAAAATAGACAACCGTGTGCTCAGTAAAATTGGAAATGTGGAGTTTGTGTGTAACAGTGGTGGACCTCAAACTTTGTTAGGCCTACAAATCAAGATTCTTAACTTTTTTGAAAGACATGTGCATAAAACATTCTTTTTTTTGTTGTTGTTTCTATTCATGTTTACTTTGTGCTTTTTGCTTTCAGGAGAGGCCCTAAATTACTTTCAAAATTGCATACATTCATTTTCTTCCAGGGGCCGAATACCGGGGCTTGGCCCCTGGGCCCCGGCCGGATTTCAGAGATTTCTTGATTCAGTTGTTCTCCACCCTGATTAAGTTTACTACCGCCATCGTTCTCACCAGGTAATCTCCAAAGTGTCTCAGTATATTAATAACAAGTTGGCTACAGATTAAATAAGTTTATCAGGTTGAAGGCGAGAACCAAACCTCCAAAGGACTTAGAAGTAGGTTTAATGATGCCTGTTATTGTTTCAACGTGCTGGTAGCGGTTATTAAATACACGGTGTTGTGCTGATGAAAGAAAGCAGTTTTTAACCTGTGTTTTACCTGTGACTAGAATCCTATCCTATCCTATTCCGTAATTCGGATGTCATAGGGGCACAACAGATGATCGTTTAACCAGCGTACTCCGTCTTTCTCTGTCCTTAGCAACCCTCATGGCTTCGCTCAGTGTTAAGCCAGTCCATTCTCGAATGTTGTCCTCCCACCTCCTTTTCGGTCTCCCTCTTCTTCTACATCCTTGCACTGTCCCTTGCAGGATGGTCTTTGCAAGGCCTGATGATCTGGTGACGTGGCCATACCATCGGAGTTTTCGTTTCTTCGCCACTGTGAGCAGGTCATCGTGTTGTCCAATTGCAATGGCTTGTGTGATGGTCTGTCGGACTTCGTCTTTGGTGATGTGCAGGGTATAGAAAATGCCCAGAAGTCTTCTGTAGCACCTCATCTCCATGCTTTGTATTCTTCGTTGTATATCTGCTGTGAGGGTCCATGTTTCACAAGCGTATAGGAATGAATGAATAATTTATAAAGCGCGTAAATATCTCCACACCGACGGGCATGATCGCAGCGCTGGTGGGAGGGAGGTGGATAAACAGACACACACACACCTACACACACACACACACACATACACACACGCACACACAACAGTGGCGGGAAGGGTGCATAGATCATAACTTAACATTTTAACTTCTTCACTGAAGCTAACACATTCTAGCAGGCAGACCAAACAATTAACATTTATGCAATACTTGCGCGCAGTGACTTATGAAATTGGGATGAGATCAGATAGTTAAATACATCCAGCTTAGCAAGAAGAGAAGAATTTATGTGTTTTCAAGTTTCTGCCAAATTCATCGACAGAGTCTGCTCTCTTTATGCCTTCCTAAAGAGCATTCCACCAGACCAGTGCAGTGTATCTACACTGCTTGTGCCCAGGAACAATGAATAGAGACTTGGAAGCTGAGCGGAGGCGGCGAGATGGTTTGTACACATTCAGAAGTTCGAACAGGTATTCAGGAGTGTGCTCTTTAACTGCGCGATAGGCAACTGAAAGCATTTTGTATTTAATGCGTTTGTGGACAGGAACCAATGGAGTTTCTCAAGAATGGGGGTGATGTGGACTGATTTACGACTTTTTGTGACAAATTGAGCTGCAGAATTCTGCGCAGATAGGAGGCGTTTGATCTGTGTTTGAGGCAGATTGGCAAGATGGCTGTTGCAATAGTCTAGTCTTGACAAGACCAAAGAGACAGCAACAGTGTTTGCTGCACTACGAGTCAGAGAAGAACGGATTTTACCAAGAGCTCTTAAATGAAAGAAACGGGACCTCACTACTGCCAAAACATGCTGTTCAAGTGAAAGGTCACAGTCAAGCACAAGCCAAGAGTTTTTACAAAAGGGGAGAACTGAATGTCAGTATCACCGACCTACAGGGACTGGAAGGGACAAGGTTGTCTTCTAATTCGCGGCCCACATAGCAAAGCTTCTTTCTTCAGTTCATTTAGTTTACACTTTTTTGCATTCATCCACCTCTTGATCTCAAGACAGCACTCCTCAACATTTCTGACGGCTGCAACAGCAGCATCACAATCAACTGGAATTTTGGAATATAGTTCCGATTAATCAGCGAAGAAGTGATGATCAATGAAGAAACTGCTTATGAGGTTAGACAGCTGGTGAACATACAGAGAGAACAGAAGGGGTCCATGGAAGATGGAGATGACAAGCGAGCGCAGCAGCCTTACCTTGGAATGTAAACAGATGGTCTTGTCTTTCCAAATGGGCTTCAACTTTGCCAGGGAAGTTGTTTGTGCTATCCTGGAAAGGACTTCCTGTCGGGACCCATTGTCTGATACAATGGCCCCTAAATATTTGAAGCTATGCACTGTGTTCAGGGATTGGCCTTGGACTTTGATATGTCTGTTTTGATGCCATTGGTGTTGTAGGTCATCATTTTGGTCTTCTCTGCACTTATTTCAATTCCATAGGCATTGGAGGTGGTGTCAAGACTCTGTACCAGCTGTTCAAGTTCTTGTTCCTCTCCAGCCAATCCATCAATGTCATCCGCAAAACGAAGGTTGGAGATTGCTCTTCCACCTATGCTGACTGTGCCTTCGTGATCTGCAAGGGCATCTAACATGATGAATGAATGAATGAAATGTAAATTTATACGCCTAACCTTTTACAAGCCCTAGGCGTTTACAATGGCAAACATTAACACGTTCAGACATAAATACAATCTGACCAAACAAAGCAGTTGTGTAATATGAAGAGGAAAGTTTAGTGAGGAAGATGGAAGAGATGAGTTTTTAAAGAGGTTTTGAATGACAGCATAGAAGTGGAGTGACGGAGTGAATGAGGGAGTTTATTCCAGATAGATGGGGCCTGGTAGGAAACGGTGCGCTCTTGGAAGATGTTGAAGAGTGTTAAAGAGAGTAGACATCCTTGACGCACACCGATTGTTGTTCTGAACCAGTTTCCTATGGCGCTGTTGTGGAGGACTGCATTGGTAGCCTTGTCAAACAGGCTTTTGATGACTTCAATAATTTTAGGGCTGATGTTGTACACTCTCATGGTTGCCCACAGAGCTGCATGCCAGACTCGGCGAAACGCCTTCTTGAAGTCTACAAACACAATATAGATGTTGTTGGTGCTGTAGATATTTGTCGCAGATTATTCTGAGGTTGAAAATCTATTCAGTGGTACTTCGCCCTGCCCTGAATCCTGCTAGTTCTTCAGCTATGATTTTTTTCAGCCTGGGGTTTCAACCTGTTGAGTATTATTTTCAGGAGGACCTTGCTGGGATGGTTGATGAGGCTGATGGTGCGGTAATTGTCACACTCCTGAAGGTTACCTCTTTTGGGAAGAGTGATGACAAGCGACTGGGTTCGTTGTAGGTCACTCCACACTCTGCCAGGTCTTGTTATATAATGGTGAGGGCGTCAATCAATTCCCGAGAAGAAGTTGAGGCAGCAGTGATATCGCTGTTCGAGAAGGGAAGTCAGCGGGAGTGGACAACCTACCCGCGGAACTACTTCAAGCAGGAGAAGAAGCGCTGTGACTAGAAACGCCTGCTCAAATAAGACAACAGTAGTATTTTCTCCCATTTACCTGCATTTTTGACTCACATGCATGGCAATGTGAGTCTGTGTACTCACACCCCCTCCCCTACCCCAACCCCTCTATTCTCCCTCCACCCCTATTCCCAAAAAATCCAGATTTTTTCAAATCTGTACGAGATAAATAACATCTGTGAAAATATGTCTATCAGTTCAAAACTTTAAAGTGGCTAAGTACTATAAAATTATTTCAACTATCACAATTAAACTTAGTAGGATGGTGTATACCCACGAGACCAATCTGTCTGCATCAACAACCACCTTTCTGAACCGTCCAGACATGTCTTCAGTGTTCCTCAAGGGTCAGTTTTAGGCCCTGTTCTATTCACCCTTTACTTAGACATCTCCTATTTTCCCATTCACCTGTAGCATTTACATGTGTTTTACCTGTGCCTACAAATGCCTGCTCAAATAACAATACTGTATTATTTATTCCATTCACCTGCAGATTTTACATGTGTTTCACCTGTGTCTAGAGAAGTACCTGCTTAAATTCGACTACTGTAGTTTATAGACTTCCATTTACCTGCATGTTTTACCTGTGTTTTACCTGTGTCCACAAATACCGGCCAGAAAAACCTAGTATAATTATATTCTCCCATTCACCTGCAGCTATTACCTGTGTTTTAACTGTGTCTTGCAATACTTGCTCCAATTAGACTACTGTACTCTGTGGTAATAGTAGTATATTCTTCTCTTCATCTGAATGTGTTACCTGCGTCGAGTACTACCTGCTCAAATAAATTAAGACTGCTGTAGATTGTAGGAACATAGGCTCCTATTCAGTCCAGGGCTGTCCGAGAGTCTAGCCCACTCCTTGGTATCATGGAAAGGGGCTTGCTAGCTGGGCCTTGAAATGCAAACTGAGGTTTACACAAGGACTTGCCTGTGTATGATACCAAAGAACGTACAGCTTCACAAAGAAGGATCATAACGCCACACCGCTATATAAAAAGTGATGACAGATGCGTTTGGCGCGCACCAAGCGGATGGGCTGAACGCTCGTTGCAAGGGACGTAATCCTCTGTTTAGCAATACGTAAACAAACCTTGCCGCAGGACTTTTTTTTAACCCTAAACATTATCCTTTTGTAGTAAAACGAACTCAAAAATGTTTTATTTATACAAGTAAATACTTTTTTTAATTCACATTAATTACCAAAGCTGTTCGATTCATGATTTTATGCAGACCTATCACACAGTAACTGACCAGCAAAAACGTGTGACATTAAAATCAAACACGGGGCTTGCCTTTATTATAGATTCATTAGTGCGCAACCACTTGGCAACAAACCTGTTAATTAATGCAATTATTCAGTATTACTGAATTGCTCTTGTTGTGCAGTTATTGCCTTGTTTTCTCCTTTATATGAAAGTGTGAATCTGCCTATTAATTGAGTGCATGACTGCGTGTGTATTAATTTGTGCTGTAGGCCTACACATGCAACAGGGTTTTTTTCTTCTGAGAAAGCTCGAGTGCATTTATAACTTTTATCTGAACTTGTTATGAAATAACTTCATAATGCATTCCTGTGTAGCCTACTCAGGCCTGTATGTGTGCAACTGTATAATAAGGCATATTTGCCGAGAAAAAGAAATCGGTGACCATTCATATAATAAGACAGGGAAAAGAAATCAGTGACCAGACAGTTAAGAAGACGGACAAGCAAGTGAAAATGAACAAAAACAGTGCATTACTGAACTTGCATGTCATTTAATTGTATTACAATACAACATGCAACAAATTGAAACATAGCCATGTAAAGTGCCAAAGCACAAAAACATGCCCAAAGTTAATTGATAAGAATTTAGAGAAGCAATATGAATTATTAGGAAATCTACACACACACACTTGATTCTGAAGAAACATTTTGATTTTAATAATTCACTTCACTTTTAAGATTCCTACAAACTTGATATTAGTTTGTAAACTGTTTTTAATGTTTCAATTTCACATATACACGCATTCATCAAAAGGCCTTTCTTATAGAATTACTCAAGTTAAGACAGGGAGATAAACTAGAAACACTGAAGACGCAAAAAATACACAACAGTTGGAACGCAACACCAATTTACGTTTTGCTAATTTTATGGTTCTCTTCTTCCTCACATAAGATAATAGAATAATAATTAAAACGGAATTCAAAAAAACTATATTCAAGAAAACTATAAGTCTTATAGTAATAAAATAATAAGTATTAAGTAGCTGAACTTTAATATGAATTTATCTCTCTCTGAAACAACCCCGTTCCGGTCTGACAGACAATTACGTTTATGAAAATATGAAAACATTGTTACAAACTTAGTTTCAATATTATATTTTGAACAAGTAAATCATAAAAATATAAATATTCAAATTACCGTGTCTGTCATGAACAGAATCCAGAATCACCACAGTGAAAAATAGAAATAGCATACACCACAATATTTTCGAGTCGCAAAGAATAGCATTCACTCTTTTTTTTCACAGTCTATCTTTCATTCCAATTTTTCTATCCTAGCCCTACTTCATCCGCATGCTTGCAACCTCCCGCACTTCACACATGCTGTCCGCCATGTTATCAACACTAGCCAGCTAGCAAAGCTTCAGACCCCCCGCTTGGGGGCGCTGTACTCTCGATTTTGCACGCTTTTGAGTTATGCACCTTCTTTGTGAAGCTGTACGTTCTTTGATGATACATGCGCTAGCTAGACTGTAGCTTAAATTCTTTTAGGCTCTTGCTGGTCATTGAGACCTTATTAATTGATCATGAAGATATATGTTTGGATACAAAGAGAGAGAGAGAGAGAGAGAGAGAGAGAGAGAGAGAGAGAGAGAGAGAGAGAGAGAGAGAGAGAGAGAGAGAGAAATTCACAGATAAAAATCAGTGAACCTTTCACTTTTTGAAACTGCAGAGACTTACTGACTCATTGAGCATTTATGCGTGGGACTGAATTTATTTTACTTTGGGAAATTTACTGAATGTTGTTTGTTGGGGGCGTGAGGGAGGTGTGCGTGTGTGTGTGTGTGTGTGAATAATTACCATTTAATTTGCGGGTTGGAAATATCCTATCCTATCCCGTAACTCAAAGGTCGTTGGGGCACCACATATGATCGTTTAACCAGCGTACTCCGTCTTTCTCTGTTCTCAGCAACCCTCATGGCTTCGTTCAGTGTCAAACCAGTCCATTCTCGAATGTTGTCCTCCCACCTCATTTTCTGTCTCCATCTTCTTCTGACTCCTTGCACCCAGTCCATTCTCGAATGTTGGCCTCCCACCTCATTTTCTGTCTTTATCTTCTTCTGACTCCTTGCACCCAGTCCATTCTCGAATGTTGGCCTCCCACCTCTTTTTCTGTTTCCATCTTCTTCTGCCTCCTTGCACCGTGCCTTGCAGGATGATTTTTGCCAGGCTTGATGCTCTGGTGAGGTGGCCATACTATCGGAGTTTCTTCACCACTGTGAGCATGCCATCATGTTGTCCAATGGCTTCTGTGAATGGTCTGTCGGACTTCGTTGTTGGTGATGTGCTGGGTATAGAAAATGCCCAGAAGTTTTCTGTAGTACCCGTACCCCATCTCCGTGCTTTGTATTCTTCGTTCTGGATCTGCTGTAAGGGTCAATTGTTTCGCAAGCGTATAGGAAGATGGAGATGACAAGGGAGCGCAGCAGCCTTATCTTGGAATGTAGACTGATGGTCTTGACTTTCCAAATGGGCTTCAACCTTGTCAGGGCAGGCCAGCAGATGTTTGTGCGATCCTTGAGAGGACTTCCTGTTGGAACCCATTGTCTGACACAGTGGCTCCTAAATATTTGAAGCACTGTGTTGAGGGATTGGCCTTGGACTTAGATGTCCATGTTGATGCCTTTGATGTTGTTGGTCATCATTTTGGTTTTGTGACAGAGATTTTATTATAGTTGGTGACAGGAGACAGGGAGGGGAGGTTTCTTGGGAAACTAAAAAAGGGTGTGGGGCAGGGGGGGGGAGTGGGGAAAGGATTATCAGTTAGTTCAAGGGCGATTACAGGTGCAGGTGAGTACTGTACAGAGATGTTTTGAAGGGGATATGGAAGGGTGATTGAGTTGGGGGGGAGGGGAGAGAGAGAGAAAGGGGAGTACCTGAAAATTGCTGTTAATTTTCGGGAACTACAGGTGTGTGAGGAATTTGGAGCAGGGATCATCTGGATCACTTATTGTGCATGGTTTGGAGCGATTGAATCTCTTTGCTGTTTGTACGCTGAATCCCTAATCCTTTTCAATTTCCCGGAAAACCCTGAACAAAGTGTGGCAGTGATTGTGGGATAAGCCCCGCCACACGTCACTGATCCAGATACAATTACTGAAATAGTCGCTCATAACCTTTTTACCCCCTTCCAGTGTTAGGAGGAGAGAGGTCTTTGTAGCTTTTGAAGTGTTTTGTGTAGAGTGTGTACAATAAGGGCCGTGAACTATGGGCTGGCCCATTGGTTATGTTGTACATTGTTTTGCAGACCCTTTACACTTCTTACCCTGGCTATTAACAATAATTTACCATTAAGTGCTTTTTTCCCGTATGCATTATTGTTTGTTGGGACACAGCTGCACAGCTTAAGTTAAAATTAATGCCTACCAACATTTATCATTTGATTATGTCAACAAACCACTTCAGTCAAATTCTAATTAATAAGCAAGGAATGTGAGAGCAGACCTGACCCGTTGCTCCTGGCGTGTTGCCAATGCTAACAAGAAGCCAATACATCACCGTGGTGTAAGCTATCATGAAACGACTCATTGCTATCACTATCTTACCATAGCTAGGGTTTTCCCCTCACGATTTTTGTGTGTAGGTTAAGTAGCCCAAAGCTGTTATCAGCAGGTTGGATTAAAACAGAACAAGCCATTGAGGTCATGCAAGAACGCACACCGAAACAGCTATGGAAAAAGTTATATGTGTAAGCCTACGTTATTTTGTAACACACGACATCAGCACACAAAAAGGTGGAGAGAGGGAGGGAGGTGTTACTGTCCGTGGGTTGTGGGTGGGATAGACGGAGTGAAAGGAAAGGGAAAGTATTAGTTACTGGTTCCTTCTTGTGATCTTCTTGGCGGCAGGGATAGCTCAATGGTCAGAGCGCACGACTTGTGTGAGTGCGTCTTTCTTGGGCGAAGTGGGTTCAAATCCTGACTTCAGCAAACTATTGTGTGATTGCTGGATATTACGAGCCAGCGCTTTGAGAAGCTCTCTGAGCTTGTAAGTGCGCTATATAAGAGTAATCTCTTTCTGTTCTTTCTTTTATCTACAAAGAAACGATAAACTCTTTCACACTAACGTACGTAGTGGCCTTGATTACTTGCATCAGTTTGCCATTTAATGACATATTAAATGAGCAAATTACAGTAAATGGCCTGAGGAATGTCAATATAGGACCCTAAGTATTGTGCACTGTTGTAGATATTGTTTTCCGCTTTTCCTTTGCAATTGTTTCCTAGTTTGGTTTGCCATTTACAGGGTCTGAAACTACCCCTACCTCTTTCAATCCTACACCAACATCTATCCTCGCCCTGCTCTCCATCACTTCTCCCCTTCTCCTCTTCTCAACCGCTGGGATCACTTGATACTCTGAACAAAACATTCGATGTATGATTTGATTGGCATTGGAGTATCTCACTTCAAGCGTTGAAGATCAAACAGGGGGAAAGACTCTGAACAAGGCAAAGCCGCAGTGGCTGTAAAATGAAAGACGAGTTGCCTTTCTTTGGCCAGGTCTCTCTCTCTGTCTCTCTCTCTCTCTCTCTCTCTCTCTCTCTCTCTCTCTCTCTCTCTCTCTCTCTCTCTCTCTCTCTCTCTCTCTCTCTCTCTCTCTCTCTCTCTCTCTCTCTCTCTCTCTCTCTCTCTCTCGTTCTCTCTCTAGCACTCAAGGATTTCTCTGTGTAGCACTCTCGCATAGCAACCCCGAATATTGAACAATACAGTTACAGTAGCATGTGTCACCTCCATCATCATTATCATCATGGTCATAATCATCATCATGAACATCAACGTCACCACCACAACCACTACCATCAACATCATACGAAATACTTCTACAAAGTCGAACAGGAATGGAAATGAAAAAAATTTGTAGATCTGCCGTGAGGGTCCATGTTTCGCAAGCGTATAGGAAAATGTAGATGACAAGGGAGCGCAGAAGCCTTAACCTTGGAATATATTTATATCGGTTCCTTCTTCGAGGTAATTAAAGACTTGTTGTATTTCGTTGTATTGCATTTTATATTGTGGAATAAATAATTATAAAGCCATTCCCCTCTTGCTGCTATTTTATACATCTACCTCCGTCCCTGTCTTTTTATTAATTTATTTATTTATTTTTTTTTTTTTTTTTTTGGGGGGGGGGAAGAGAAGCGTGTGTACTTTGCTTCTTCTTGAACAATCTTCATTGTAGAATTGCCACAGGAGGAGGAGAGGATGAAGAAGCAAGGATATGAAGTAGAAAGAGGAGGAGAAAAGTTGTTGTAGTTATTTTTAATTTAATCCACCAAACTTGAAAGTCAGAGAAGACTAAAGCTCCTTCTCTTGAGGTCATTTGGGGAAAAGGGCTCAACTGAAACAGAATTTAGCAAAAGGAAGAGGAATCTGACCTAGACAGAAAGATAATGATCAAGAAGAAGTAGACGACGACGGCGAGGAAAAACTGTAGCGTAGACATGGCCTCGTTCATAATAGATCAGAGACCTTTACCGACGTCTGACACGAACGTTGACACTAATAAGTAATAGTAGTCTTGTGTCAAAGACTGATCATCAAATGCTGAATGGAGAGGAGGGGGGAGCGGGAACACAGCTGCAGGCAAGACCTAAATTAAAACGTTGTGCATTGCTATACTTCCATACTCTGGTCGCGGTCGCAGCATCATTTTCGGGGATCAATTCACTCCAGACTTCATGGAACATTACCACCGTCTCATTCATCTGTCCTTCACTTTGTATGTGGGTGAGAGTAGCAAGCTACTACTTGGTGGTTTAGAGAGCAGGAGGATCTCTTGGTCGGAGACGTGATGGATGAATGAATAATCGCGGTCTTATTCTATGCTAAAACATCCTCGCTAGGGTCAGGGATTTTATTTTCTCTGGTCCAGCTTCGTGAGGGCTGTACCATCTCCCTTCTTTGTTCTTACTGTGTTCTAAATAGAGCCAGGTTCTTATTCACATCTAGATAGGTTTTTAACACATATTGTCTAAATAGAGCCAGGTTCTTATTCACATCTAGATAGGTTTTAAACACATATTGAATACTAACATTCTCTTACGAAGACTTTATTTTATGTTATGTTATTTGCTGTTGATGTTTCTTCTTCTTCTTCTTCTTCTTCTTCTTCTTCTTCTTCTTCTTCTTCTTCTTCTTCTTCTTCTATTCCATGTGAAGTGTCGCTGAAGCTTGTGGTGTGATAGATTGTGGAATCCCACTGCAAGATCCACCAAGTTGCCTGCGATCTATGAAATGCAATTGCTTCCCCGTCCCACTCCAATCTTTTAATTCCCTTGATGTCTTTCAGACGTTTTTCTCTCTCCATCATGTTCGCTCACAACTAAAAGAAAAGTCGTGTTAAACGTCCGCTTTCCAACCCAAGGATTTTTAAAAATAAAATATTATTATTTTTAAATATTTAGGCGCTTGGGCATATTGACTGGATTATGGAGACTGACATGTTGTAAAATCAAAGGAAATACAGAGAAAAGAGAACTAATACAGAAATAAATAATGAATTAATGAATGAAAGCAAGAGGGAAAAAAAGAAAGCCAGAAAGAAAGATTTCAAACGTATTACAGTTCCAACATGTTACAAGGATAATAATTTTTAACTTCCACTAAAGCTTAAACAAACGATTTGGAAATTGCTCTACCCCCTATGCTGACTGTGCCTTCGTGATCTGCAAGAGCATCTGACATGATGCGCTCTAGGAAGATGTTGAAGAGTGTTGGAGAGAGTAGGCATCCTTGTTGACGCACACCGATTGTTGTTCTGAACCACTTCCCGATGACGTTGTTATTGAGGACTGCACCTAGCTGGGATAGCTGAAGGTGTGGTAATTTTCACACTCCTGAATGTTATGGTGTAGCCTAGGCCACTCCCCACTTTGCCAGATCTTGTTACAGATAATGGTGAGGGCATCAATCATCGCTTCTCCTCCTGCTTGTAGCAGTTCCGCGGGTATGTTGTCCACTCCCCCTGACTTCCCTTTCTTCAGTGATTGCACTGCTGCCTCAACTTCTTCTCGAAGAATTGGGAGGATTTCTTCTTCTTCTCTGTTCTCGGGACATGCTAGAACTGATGGGTCTCCATTTGCTGTATGGTTGTAAAGATCAGAGCAGTACTCTGTCCATCTGTCCAAGACTTCTTGTTCTTCTGTAAGGCATATGCCAGACTTGCTTTGGATCGTGGAGACTTTGGGCTGTTTAACACTTGTCAGCCGCTTCACAGTCTGGTAGGCCTTTTTGCTGTTGTTCTTGTTCAGACTGTTCTATATTTCCTGGCATTAATCTTCTATCCAGTTCTCCTTTGCTGTGCGCATGCCTTTTCGTATATATCATTGTTGATTTTTCGGTAGACATCAGCTCCCTGTGAGGTGTTCTTGTTCTTTTTTTATTATCTCTCTTCGTTTATCACACAGATCCAAAAGTTCAGGTGTGATCCACGGCTTCCACGGATGACATTGATGGATTGGCTGGAGAGGAACAAGAACTTGAACAGCTGGTGCAGAGGCTTGACACCACCTCCAGAGTTTATGGAATGGAAATAAGTGCAGAGAAGACCAAAATGATGACCAACAACACCAATGGCATCAACACGGACATTCAAGTCCAAGGCCAATCCCTCAACACAGTGCATAGCTTCAAATATTTGGAAGCCATTGTGTCAGACAATGGGTCCCGACAGGAAGTCCTCTCCAGGATCGCACAAACAACTGCTGCCCTGACAAGGTTGAAGCCCATTTGGAAAGACAGGACCATCAGTCTACATTCCTAAGTAAGACTGCTGCGCTCCCTTGTCATCTCTATCTTCCTATATACTTGCGAAGCATGGACCCACACAGCAGATCTACAACGAATAATACAAAGCATGGAGATGATGTGCTACAGAAGACTTCTGGGCATTTCCTATACCCAACACATCACCAACGACGAAGTCCGCCAGACCATCACACAAGCCATTGGACAACACGATGACCTGCTCACAGTGGTGAAGAAACGGAAACTCTGATGGTATGGCCACGTCACCAGATCATCAGGCCTTGCAAAGACCATTCTGCAAGGCACAGTGCAAGGAGGTAGAAGAAGAGGGAGACCGAAAAAGAGGTGGGAGGACAACATTCGAGAATGGACTGGTTTGACACTGAGCGAAGCCATCAGGGCTGCTGAGGTCAGAGAAAGACGGAGTATGCTGGTTAAACGATCATCTGTGGTGCCCCTACGACCTCCGGGTTACAGGACAGGATAGGGTAGGATAGGACTAAAGCTTAAGCTTATCCTTACAAATCTAAGGGATGAAGGAAAGGAAGAAAGAAAGAAAGAAGTAATTAATTAATTAAAAGGCAAACAAAAAGGAATATTCATTAGCCTACATAGACTGGTTACCTCCAGACTTGGATGGAACCCGCAACGTATTTATTTATTCATTTATTTATGTATTTATTTGTTTATTTTTAATTTAATTTATTTATTAAACACTAGAGGTTACTCGGGGTCTACAGATAAGATGTGCTGTTTGAGGTCTTTAAGTGTGTAGTGATTTATATACTGACAAACGCTGAAACAAGGATGGTGGAACTCCCGATCTCCGAAAAGTGCACACGACACTCTTCCAAACATGGACTTAATGCTCTGCTGTTAGATCCTGGTTCCAGACAGCGTTTTAGGCAGCACTTGAGTTAGAAAAGGGCTGTACAAGAAAACAAGTAATAATAATAATAATAATAATAATAATAATAATAATAATTATAATAATAATAATAGCAATCATGGCATCAATTACTATGCTGCTGATGTTGAAGATGATGATGATAATGATGTTGATATCGGCGCTGGTATCAAACGTGTTTGCTGTGCTTGTCCTCTAATAATTTTTTTGGCGTTGAGAAGCAAGGACATTCCACTCCAGCACGTCGCTCTACCAACTGTGATAATGTCCTCTCTATCTGGATTGCTGCTGCTGATGATGATAACGTCGTTGGTGCCAGACATGTCTGCTGTGCTGTCTTCTCTTACTGTGCGGGGAAGGACATTCCAGCAGGTCGTGCTCTCTCCTTCTGTCTGCCTGTGAAGGGAGAGAGGGACCGAGGTGACGATCCTCCTTTCTGTAGGGGCACTTTGTTCAGTGTCGCTTGTTGTGTGATATTACAGGTTATGATGCTGATCTCGTTGTTGGTATTGAACTCGGTAGTTGACCAGCAGTGTTGATGCTGAGGTTGTTTCTGGGGCATACATTTTAGTGGGTGTTGGTGTGTTTTTGATATTAAGTATAGATTTTCCCACTTAAATCCGTTGCTATTTTAAATATATGAGATAATATGTATTGCATTATATTATAGATAGAATTATTAATATCAATCTTATCCAAGCTATTGAGCCTGATTGGGTTTTTACATTTAACTTTTTTTTTTTTTACGAAAGAAATGTGTACCAGAGATTAAGTATTAGCGTCTTGGCAGTTTTAGTGCAGCAGTAATCTTTTCTTTTTCTGTTTTCTTCTTGGTGATAAGTATTTCATTCGGATGGATGCTTCTATTGTTTTGCTGGTGTGTCGATATTGTGGATTATTTACATAATCTGATATTAAGGCAGTAATCAATTTCTACGCAGGAGATTCTATAATATTGGCGGAGTTTGAAACATAATATCTTCACATTTATGTATACACAATGTTCAGTGTTGAGAGCTGTGTCAGTGGTGAACTATTTATTTATTCAGCGTGGGTGATGTTAATGTAGGCACCCTAGTCTATAATAGATTGATTATGTATGCAGCGGATGGACGTTTACGTTTAGGTTCTTGATCATGTAAGAGATATAAGTCAGAAATAGTGACTCAATTTGACAATGACTTGCTTTTATTTATCGTCATACTTTGCGGTCAGCACTTGAAATTTAATCTTGTAAGGATTGATTTAGGTCCTTGACCATGTAAGAGAGATCTATATAATCTAGAAATAGTGACTTAATCTGACAATGAAATGCTTTAATTTTGCGTCACACTTTACGGTTCCTGGTGTCAGCACGTCTAATTGACTCTTGTAAGGACTCATAAAACATGACAGTGTGCTTTATTGTTGGTCATGCAGAACTTTGACCGTGGAATGGAATTCTCGATTAAGTATACTTTTGAATCGTCTTATTGTTACACTTTATATTTTGCGTTTTGTGATTCATATATAATATATATTCATATTATTACAGTACTAGTATGCATTAAAACAACCGCAGAGAGCGTGTTGCAGTAGCGTGGATATTAGCGATATTATATATTATATTATATTAATTTAATTAAATTTAATCGTTCTTATATAGCGCTTTACCAGCTCAAGAGCTGCTCAAGGCGCTGGCCGATACAGGATCTAACTCAAGCCGCCCGAGACGCCCACCCGCCGCCTTTGGGCGCATGGTCTGACGCGCGTACAACTGAGCACAATCCTGGGCAGCCAGGGATGGGGGAGAAGGACCTAAGTGCATGCTGGGTGTGTTCTTGTCACCGGCACTCACCCGTCTAGGACATGAGCGTCAGGATCTTTAAAGTCCGTTATGATGGAATGTATGCGACACAGACTAGACCTCGGTTTATACTCTCATTCGAATTATATTATATTATATTATATTATATTATATTATATTATATTATATTATATTATATTATATTATATTATATTATATTATATTATATTATATTATCAATGATAACAACAAAATGACTTCAGTTCATAACTTAGTATGGTGGTCGTTCGCTGCAGTGCTGAAGGCATACATGCACATGGTTTTTGTGGCGGTATTAATCGTTCCGGTTGTATGGTGTTTTTGATGGTGCTGCGGACTTTTTGCTGTTTATAAATAGTATTAGTTTTCGATACCAATAGGTTTTTTTTAAACTACTTGGTGGATCTCTTTCTGTCTCTTTGTCTGTTTCTCTGTCTCTCAATCTGTTTTGGTTTCTCAATGTCTCATTCTCTGTCCGTCTCTCTCTCTCTCTCTCTCTCTCTCTCTCTCTCTCCCTCCCTCCCTCCCTCTCTCTCGCTCGCTCGCTCGCTCTCTCGCTCACTCTCTTTGCCATATGTGTCTCTGTTAGTTCGAAGACAGAAAGAAATTGTCCCGATGTTTGTGTGTTAGTGAGGAGGTCGAGAGAAAGAGAGGAAGGGGAAGGCGAAAAAGAGGTAGAGAGGGGGGGGGGGCGAAGGAGAAAGAGAGAGAAGGTGAGGGGTTGCAGGGGAAGGATTAAAAGTTGTCGATGAAGTGAGAAACATTTTCTTTTTGTATTTCAAGACTTATCTGAATGTTATCGGAACCAACCAAAATGTCGGTCTATCCGTCGGTCCGTTTAAAAGCCATGTCTCTAGAACCAAACCTACCGCAAAGGTGAAGGCCGCTGGAGTATATTCGTTGCTAAACACGTTCTTAATTTCTCAAAACACGGCTGAAGCGATTAGGTTGAGTTGTGGTGTACAGGTACTTAAAATAATGGGCCATCCTTTAGTAGCAGTTTGGGTTTCGGTCAGTCGGTCGGTGGTCCGTCGATCTGAAGTTTTACTTTTTTGATCAAAACACACTTTGGCCTTATCCCAAGAATAACTTAACCGATTTTTATTTTGCGGATGTAAGCATGTTAAAATAAATAATTCTTCTTTGTACTTTCTCAAAGGTCAAGGTCATTGGGTTTCACTATTCTCTCGTTTTGCCCTGCATCTAAAAATTGGCTTTAGCCGATGTAGATAATTTTTTTTAGCTAATTCGTGGACAATCATTCCATTTTAACCCCCCTCACTCTCCCCTTCACAATGACCCCCCTCCCCCACCTTTTTTTAAAATTTAAATTTAATAATTTTTTTGTTTACTTCGTTTTGCTAAAGCCCAGTCACAAAACGCCGCCAAGAAAAGTAACACTTTTCAAAATGTTTATGTTTTGGCTATGTGTGTGAATGTCTGGAAATACATTTGAGTGTCTTGCCGTCTTGTTTTTTTCTTCTTGTACCCCTTCTTCTTCTTGATGCTTTGGGCTGGGCGAAAATACATTGGTGTAGTAGTCAAGAGTTGAGTCAACATGAAGTCGAGAGGTAGCGTTGGCCAACTTTTGTGCACATTGAGGCTGGGGCAAATAGGCAAACTCACTAATCGATAATGTAATAAGCATTGCGGTGCAAAAACTTGCTAAGCGCGCGCACACACACGCACACACACATTCACACACACACACGCACACACACACACATACTTGCGCAGACACCGTTATTTGGCCTTTCCTCTATCGCCACATGCGTTCTGTGGACAATGGGTCGTGCTACGACCCCCTTTTTAAGTACTTTAAAGTGTTCTAACCCTAACCCTAACCCTAACCCTAACCCTCACGGATCATTAAATGGACGTCCCAACAAGGAGGTCTGTCCAAAGAACGTATGTAAACTTGCACTAGTTTGTCCCAATAACGCCGTGTAAACATCCACACATTCACACACACACACGCAAACACACACAAATACTGACATGACATGCAAACATTCACACACACTCAAATACGTGTATAAGCCAATCAATCAGAAATTTTACCAAAAAAGGGTACAATTGGGGAATAATAATAATAATAATAATAATAATAATAATAATAATAATAATAATAATTATAATAATAATAATAATAATAATAATAATAATAATAATAATAATAATAATAATAATAATAATTGTTGTTGTTGTTATTATTATTATAAGACTATATATATAGCGCTTTTTATTAATGACATCAGTTCAAAGCGCGGTTCTCACGCATATATACTTAACGTTAACATTCAAAAACATACGAAAAGAAGTGAAACAAACAAAAAACACTAATAAATTATGTAAAGACATAATACAAACATGAAAAAGAATAGTTACATGTATTATATATAAAAGACGAGGGAAGGAAGAGGAGGAGGAGAGCAGCTAAGGAGTGAGGGGGGGGGGGGATAGAGGGGGGCGTACGGTGTGACGGCGGTGGTCTGAATCAGAAAAGAAGGAATGATGATGGTCATGGGAGGCGAGATCAGGCATTTTTAAGGAAGAGATGAACTTTCAAGTTGGACTTGAAAGTGGCTATATTCGGAGAGCTGCGAAAAGAGATAGGAAGAGAGTTCGAAGTTGAAGGACCAATCTTTGAGAAGGATCGACAGCCTGTAGAGCAGAGTTTGTAGCGGGGATTTGTAGCATGAGGGTGTCAGAGGAGGAACGAAGATTTCTAGATGGCTTGAATGTTCTGGGTGAGGTAAGAAGGGGTTAATCCATGGAGGTACTTGTAACAGAAAGTACAGTTGTTGTTGTTTTTTTAGGTAAGGTCATGGACTATCGAATAAAGTACAGCAAAAGTTGTATTATGCCCAAAAGAACGGCGACCTTGGGATGACTTTGTTCTTCAGAGACCTTGGCCTTGGAATGACTTTGACTCTCACGTGATCTCTCCTTGATTTCTGACCAAATAACCCAATGTTGTTTGATACTGTGGGTTAAATAAACGGCATTTCACTGTAGGATTACCTATTTTTTTGTATGTTTTTGCAAGGCCTAAAATTACCTCGACCTTCAAGATCAACGCAAAAACAGAACAATATGAAAGATCAATCTATCATCTCTAAATACAACAAGTTTGGACTTTAAAACTCTCACAGTTTAGGGTCAAGTTCACTTCAAACCGACTGGTCAGCTTCATTGACCTTGTCCTTGGAATGGTCTTTTTCTCAGTGATATTTACAAATGAAATGTTATATTTGGTAAAATTGGGTAGATTTATGAATGGCGTACAGGATTGATGGGCAATCTGCCCTACAAAATTGATTTTGTTCGTAGGGCAGCTTACTAAACAGGTGTTTATAATTTACACAGTTGTCTACCCATTTTTCGAAAAATTGTGAAGATGCGATTTCTCTATATTCAGAGTTGTGCTATACTGTTTTCGCGTGGAAAATAGGGTACAAAAAAATGGGGAAGATTTTTGCTTCTCTATTTTTTCAACTACCCCATTTGTTGCCAAGTGTAGTTGAAAACAATCCCCAGTTGTGAGGTTATGCACACACACACACGCACACACACACACACACGTACACACAGTGACATGCAAACACACACACACACACACACGTACACACAGTGACATGCAAACACACACGCAGTGACACACATACACAGTCACATACATAAATAAATATACACCCACGTATTGCTCATTAGAATAAGCAATTCTGATTAAAGTCTTTTAAACCACTCCAATACTCTCTCTCCATCTCTCCCTCTCCCCGCAACTCTCCGTGCACACCCACATTCATTACTCACAAACCTCTTCCCTACACCCTTATACACACACACACATATACAAGCACGACGATGAACCCGCTCCGAATAATTTATTATGAGCGGTCCTTCTGAGAACTGGGATGATTGGCCCGAAGTGTGCAATAAAGTGAATGATAATAACGCCAAAGAGGACCCAGTTAGCTGTGGCTCGTAACTTGAAAATCCCCCGTTTATCCGCAGCACTGAAAACAACACTAATGCTGATCGTCAATCCAACATTTTTCGACAATTGAAATATGAGAGAGGGAGGCAGAGGGACAGACAAACAGACAGACAGGGAGAGATGCCGGCAAGTAGACGGGCAAAACAAAGATAGGGGATAGATTAATGGAAGGAAGGGTCGTGGTGGTAAAATTTCATACTTTAACAAAATGTCGGCAAAATACTGAGATTCCCCCAGCTCCGAAATCTCAGGTTACGCTTCACGGTGAAGGAATTGTAACGCCAGTTAATTGAAAAGCAAACTAGCAATATCAAACGACGCACGATCAATAGGCACAGTTAGGCGAATATAAAGGAGAGGAATTTGCTAGGTCAGCGTGACATCAGCGTCTAGTTTTGTGCATCTTTATAACTAGGCTTTGCTTAATTTCGCAGCTAAACTGCAGAAAAGGAGGAGGAGAAAAAGAAGAAGAAGAAGCACGACCAAATGCAACTCGGCTTTCTGTTGATCCAATTCGTTATAACATGTCTAGGCATTTGCAGGTGTAATTACGCAAGGCAAATGAGAAGGAGAATAAGCAAGAGAAGGGAGAGAAAGAGAAATATAATACGATGATAACGATGAAAATGGTGATAATGATGATAGAGAAAGCGAAAAGAAGGGATGTAATTACTGTCATCACTATTGTCTTCGTCGTCGTCGTCGTAGTCATCATCATCGTCGTCGTCGTCGTCGTCCTCTCGCCCGTACACACTCCTGTTTGCAATAGCTTTTAGTATTAGCTCGAAACTCGCCATTCAAAAAACTATTAATTTCAATGTAAAGATTACGAAAGCGCTGTTAATAACAGGAAATAAATACAAATTGTTTATCGAATTTTAAATGGAATCTGACATTCGAAGCCTCTGACCTCGCCATTTTCATCAGAACAGATTACCCAAAGACAAGACAAGGGGAGGGGGAGGGGGGAGAGATAATAGATGGGATTTTATAACACACTGTCATCAATCACAAAAACATTGTCTTCTGAAGTTTTTTTCAGGATAGTAATTTTTATATCTTGAAATTGAACAAACAATTCTAAACATCTTTTTGATTAAAAAAAAAAATTTAAAGAAGCAAACCCAAAACAAAGAAATCAAAACCATTAATTTAGAGTGAGATAAACTGTAATGTTTAGATAACCGAAGTTCTGGTATTTTGTAAGCATTTGGATGTTCCATTATGTTTATTTACTCTTATTTTGTGGGTGTGAAAGAGAGAGAGAGAGAGAGAGAGAGAGAGAGAGAGAGAGAGAGAGAGGATAATGTTATTTTGCAAGAGTAGGCGCTGGGTCCGCATTTTACATCCTGTATTTGGGGCTTATAACAATAACTATTAACTACAACAAATTAATGTTATAACAGTAGCATCATGAAACAATAACAAACGAACAATGTCATCATTAGAAAGCGCTGTAGAGAGAGAGAGGTGGGGGAGAGAGAGACAGATACAGAGTTTGTGTTCTATTCCTTCCTCTGTGCCTGTTAATGTTGTGTGGACACGTTTCGAAAACTTCATCCCGGATTGTGCATTGATTGTGAACTCATTTTGCGCGCTGAGTCCGCTCTTGTTCCGTAATCAACTGTGTATGCTTCCTCTTTCGCGCTTCACTTCTAACGGATGTTTGCAAGGCGATTTTCTTTGCCACGCTTTGGCGAAATAAGGAAGGTCCACCCAACTCAATTTACTCTTTGTCCAGTTTTTCAAGCTACAAGGCCTATGCTTGATTTTGAGTCTTTCTTTTTTTGTGTGTGTCACGAACTGGCTAGTCTTAACTCTGCTTGTTGACTATTTAGCCATGTGTAGTCTTTGTAACAGTAGAGAAGTTAGACTATAACACAGCAGCAATTAAATTACACAGCAGACCACACACCGCGAGCCCGACCCACGCTAGCGCAGTGAGTCAGCACTTGAGCTTTGAATCGGACCGTTTTAACCAATCAAAGCAGGCTCAGTGGGTAGAGCAGTTTGCCTGTGTCAGATCTTAGCACAGTTTGAATCAGTCGTGTGTGAGACGAGGTAGAGTCAACATCTCCACAGCTAGAGAAATCTCTACACTCATAGACCAGGAAGCAGGACTTTGAAATCTTAGAATTCTCTCAAGTCATCACGGGCCTGAACTTGTCAAACAGGTAAATGAACACCCTTCTGTTTCATCGTGATATATTTATATTATTGTTGAAATTATGTTTGAAGAATTTGCTATGCATAAATGTGAATTGTTAATCCGAATTTGCCGTACCACGTGGAAGAGCCGACCACGAGGCGAAACACGACCGGTTGCGCCGCCATGTTGTATCCCGTACGGAACCACTGTTGTTTAACTTATATGTATGTTTGCAGACCAGTGGCTGTACCACTGAATGTTTATATTATTATTAATTCTGTATGTGTATAGTTAGACACGATTGATATTTATGTATGTATAGGAATTTAGAGTTGAGATTACAGCGGACCCCGGAAGTAGCAGAATGTTCGTCGCTTATGTATAGAGATGTGGAGCTATCACTGAGGGCTACTTTGGCTTTCAGTGAGACGCTCTGCACAAACCGATATTCAGGGTTGTGCAGAATTTCGTCTCTTATATTACAGACGAGCAGGCGAGCTATCCCGAGCTATCCCGAGCTATCCTGTGCACCCCACTCCACAGAAACGACTAGTTGGCGGAGTATCCTCTACCGCACAAGACGGAAAGAGCTGCCTTGAAAGACACCCTGTCAGACCCCACAGCGTGGCAAGGGAACCCAACTACACAACTACAAAGGTGGACCAGAAGCTACCTCACAGAAGGACTTCGACCGCACCCTCAGAAAGTTAAGTGTAATCGCCGAAGGTGCACTTAAACTGATCATAACAGGACCACAGTAGTCCAACTCTTCAGACACTGTAAAACGGACCACAGTAGTCCAAATCTACATGACATATACTAGCAAGTGCCCGAGGAAGAAATAACAGCTGCCTAGACTATCAGCGATCGAACTATTAGCAGTGACTGAGACTTTTTAAGTTAGATTAGTACTTAGAGAATTTTGTATAGAGTAGAAGAAATAAATGTGTGATTTTAACTGTTATCAATTGGCTGGACTACATATGATTCATAGCCGTGTGAAAGCTAGTGTGACAGTAATCTTTTACCATTTTTCTATCTATTTCTGTGCCCCAACCTTAACACAGAACGAGCTAAACAAATAAATTTATTAAAGTAATTCATAGGGTGACCTACTAGCAGTTCCCACCGAATAAACGTGAGGGTCCATAATTCCATTGTGCAGAGCCCATAAACCCCACGTGACACTTTAATTGGCGAGCCTGCCAGGATCTGTGTATAATAGGAATTGGGTATAACCGGACCTAAGTACAATAAAATTAGATAACAGTAGGAGTAGTAGAATAACTTAGAATAGTGGTAACAAGGACTGATCAGTTGTGGTGCACTATTCTTTAGTTAAAAACTTTTTTGCTTCAAATATTTTTGTGCCTGTATGTTGCATTGTTCTTTTGCAGGTTTTGCTTAGATAACTGTTGTATGCCATTTGACTCTTGTTTTATTCTATTATTGATTACGAATTTGATTGTCTTTGCATTGTTGTTATTGACTTGCAATATTGCTAGTGTTTTGGTATTCCACGTGATTCAGAGGTTGTTCATAGACACGTTTGGCAATGTCGGACCCAGTGGCCTTGAGATTGCGCTTCAAGGAATTAGGGGAAGCTTTACACTTAGCAGGGGGAGACCTAATTGCGTATATCAATGCAGAGGTAGAGAAGCAGGAGGCTAAGGCAGAGAGGGCAGCAGAGAGAGAGGCAAAGAAATTAGAAGCAGAGCAGAAGAAACTAGAGTTAGAAGCAGCAAGAGAGCAAAAGAAACTGGAACTAGAAGCAGAGCAGAAGAAATTAGAAGCAGAGCAGAAGAAATTAGAAGCAGAGCAGAAGAAACTAGAATTAGAAGTAGAACAGAAGAAGGCAGCATTAGCAGCAGAGAGAGAAGCAGAAGTTAGGAAATGGGAGTATGAGCGGGCAGAAAAAGAAAAAGAGAGGGAAGAAAAGGAAAAAGAAAGACAGCATGAGTTAGAGCTAAGAAGATTGGGATCAGGAGCTTCAAGTTCTTCCTCAACCCCTCCCCACTCAGATCAGCTAGAGGTAGCATCCAACCCTGTACAAGGAATGTCATTTCCACTGGGAACATTCAATGAGAGAGAAGAAGGTCTAGATCTCTATCTGACTAGGTTTGAGCGTCTAGCAACAGAGTATAAACTAGATCCCACTCATTGGTCTTTTAAGCTTAGTCAAGGGCTTAGAGGAAAGGCTTATGACATCTACAGTAAGCTACCGACTGACAGAGTGACTGACTATCACAAAGTAAAAGAGGCACTCCTAACGGGATTCGAACTAACAGGAGAATGCTACCGGCAAAAGTTCCGCACCAATCGGAGGGTGAAAGGAGAGAGCTATGCGCAGTTCGCGGATCGGTTGTCCACAACGCTGGATAAGTGGATTAGCCAGTCAGCCACGGCTAAGACGTATGATGGACTGACAGAACTGTTAGTATGGGAACAGCTACGGGAAACCATGACCCCCGAGCTGAGAACATTCTCAGTAGAGCAGGGCGCGGAAAGACTGGAAGATCTGGTCAAGGTCGCAGATAGGTACGTGGCCGCACACGGAGAAGCCAAGAGCTTCAGGCGAGACCTAAAGCCTAACGGGAAAGAGGCACAGAAACGAAGCCCTAACCGGGAAGAGCGCACCGCGAATAAGCCGAATAACCCCAGACCTGGGCAAAATAAAGGACCCAACACGGAATTCGGGAAAAGAGGTCCCGCAGAACAGAGACGGTATTGTTCGTTCTGCAACAGAAACAATCACTCCACCGCAGAATGTTTCAAGTTGGCCGCACAACGTAGGGAAGAGCGCGAAAGCCGGCCAGCGCACAGAGTTCTAACTCAAAGCAGCGGTAACAAGCCACACACGATCGGAGATCACCCATCGGTGACAGACACGGTCAAGGTCAACGGAAAAGAAGCGAACTGTCTGTATGACACAGGTCTATCATACGACGCGATAGTTAGCGAATCTCTTGTATCGCGCGCGGACTTGACGGACAAGACAGTCGACTTACAAGGAGCAGACTTGACGAAACCGACGACTACTTGCCCAATAGCATGGATCGAAGTAGAGAGTAGGTACGTCACAGGACGAATCCAAGCAGCTGTTTTACAGAAACCCCTGTATGATCTAGTGCTAGGTTGTAGGTATGTGTTCTTAGGCACGCCCCCCAAAACTGTAGAGATAGCTGCAGTGCAAACCAGGGCCCAAGCTAAAACCCAACCACCCCTGCCCGAGTTCGCTCCGAATCCAGGACTCGAAGAGATCAAAACAGCACAGAAAGAAGACACCTCGATAGCGAAGTGCTTCCAGAAGCTACCCAAGGCGCACACACCCCCGCACAAGGGAGACTTCTACATGGAAGAGGGAGTTCTTCATCGCCAAGGAGATGGAGATCACACCCAACTAGTACTGCCAGCCACCCTTAGAGCCCAAGTACTAGAATTAGGCCACAGCATGCCACTCAGCGGACACATGGGAATTGGAGCCACAGTGCAGAGAATCAGCGCACACTACTATTGGCCAGGAATCACGGAGGATGTCAAGCGCTACGTGAAATCTTGCCACCAATGTCAACGATATTCCCCGCGACATCATACCGTACCAGTTACCTTAGGACCATCGGTAGTAATCGGCGTACCATTCCAGCAAGTCTCAGTAGACATAGTAGGACCACTGCCCATGACCAAGAAGCGGAACAGATTTCTACTCACACTCGTCGACGCATGTACGATGTGGTGCGAAGCAGTCCCGTTGCCAGCGATCGACACCAAGAAGATTGCAGATGCACTCATCGCCATCTTTACCAGAGTCGGATTCCCGGACAGCATTAGAACGGACAACGGATCTCAGTTCACCGGCCGCCTGATGCAAGACGTGTTCGAGTTGATACAAGTTCATCACATTCGCACACCACCATACCACCCAGCCAGCAACGGACAAGTAGAAAGACTGAATGGAACCCTTCTCACCATCCTCAGGAAAGTCGCCGACGACAATCCAGAAGCGTGGGACACCTACGTGAATGCGGCACTGTTCGCATACCGAGAAACGCCCCATGCAGCCACAGGCTACACCCCGTCAACATTGCTATTCGGCAGACCTCTAGCAGGACCGCTAGAAGCCCTACGCAGAAGTTGGACGGAAGCCAAGATAGACGACACACCAAGAGGTGCCACCAAGTACGTCGCAGACCTGCAGGAAACCCTCAAAGCAACGTGGAAGAAAGCTGGTGAAGCACTGAAGAAGGCAAGAGCCCGTCAGGCGAAGTACTACAACCGCCACGCGAAGGACAGAGAACTGCAAGTCGGCGATCAAGTGCTACTCTTACTTCCAAGTGGAACCAACAAGCTGGACATCGCTTGGAGAGGACCGTACCGGGTGACTGCCAAGAAATCCAAGACAGTCTACCAAGTAGAGGTGAACGGGAGAGCCCGATACCACCACATCAATCTCCTCAAGAAGTATACGGACCGACCAGCGACCCCCAGCACTCACAACTTGTTAGCCATCGCCATCGCGGAAGAAGGAGAAAGCATGGAGACCAATGCAGTAGAGTATCCCCTGCACTCCAAGGAAACCTACAAAGACGTGATACTCAACGGAGACCTAGCCGCTACCCAGCGACAGCAAGTACTACAGGTCATTCGACAACATCAGACTGTGCTCACAGACCGACCAGGGAGGACAGACCTCGTCGAAGTAACCTTAACGGTGACCGACCCAACACCCGTCCGCCAGAAGCTCTACCCGATGCCACTGTCTCAGCAGCGAGCCATCAAGGAAGAGATAGACACCTTACTGGCAGCCGGAATCATCTCAGAGTCTACTTCACCCTACAGCGCGGGCACGGTATTGTTGCGAAAACCCAACGGAGAGCATCGACTGTGCATCGACTTCAGACTCCTGAATGCGGTAACGCAGTTCCAGCCAGAGCCACTCCCGGACCAGACAGACCTATTTGCCAAGCTACAGCGAGCAAAGTACTTCTCACGCATCGACCTCAGCAAAGGATACTACCAGATACCAGTACAACCACAAGTCCGAAAGTACCTAGCTTTCAGCACTATGGAAGGACACTTCGAGTTCAACGTACTTCCATTCGGACTCCACAACGCACCCAGCATCTTCAGCGCCATGATGCGGAAACTCCTGGCACCCCTGAGCAGCGAGCACCTACACTCGTTTATGGACGACATCCTCATCGCTACGCCTACGTGGGAGGAACATGTCACGCTCCTACGACAACTACTCGCCCGCCTCAGAGACACGGGATCGACGGCAAGACCCACCAAATGTCAGATTGGATTCACAGAGCTAGAATTTCTGGGACACACCATCAGTCAAGGAAGCCTGCGACCGGTAGAGAAGACAGTGAAACGCCTACTCGACGCTCCTAGGCCCAAGACCAAGAAGGAAGTGCAGTCGTTTCTAGGACTCTGCGGCTTCTACCAGAAGTTCATCCCCAACTACAACAGCATCGCCGTACCTCTGACAAATGGAACCCGGAAAATCGCCCCGGACAAAGTAGTTTGGACAGCGGAATGTGAGACAGCATTCCAAACACTCAAGGACAGAATGACATCGGCGCCAGTACTCCACCTACCCGATTTGACTCAGCCATTCGTTCTTCGCACCGACGCAAGCGACTTAGGCCTCGGAGCAGTACTGCTACAGCGCGACCCCAAGAATGCAGAGACGCTATTCCCTGTCGCCTACGCCAGCAGAAAATTGAGACCCGCCGAGACCCACTACGCCACGTCGGAGAAAGAATGTCTTGGACTAGTCTGGGCCATACAGAAATTCCAACTATACCTGTATGGGACCCACTTCACAGTTCAGGTGGACCACCAACCACTATCGTTCCTGGCAGCCTCCAAGTCTTTGAACTCTCGCCTGATGCGATGGGCACTCACCCTTCAGGCATACTCATTCCAAATCGAGTACATCCCCGGCAAGGAAAACCACGGAGCCGACTACCTCAGTCGCCATCTCGTGGAGGACACAGCAGCTGTCGCCCACCCAACACAACTAAGGGCCACAGCACCAGAATTCGTCCCCGCCCAGTAATACCCTGGCACTAGTGTCCTTAGCTACCTGGCACAGCATTGCAGCTCAGGTAGAGCAACTTACTTAGTTTGTAAATAGGACCCTAGGATAGTGCAGTGTTAAACTAGGCTCTGTAGTAGAAAAAGGTCGAATCCAGTAGTCATCGCCTTTTTTCAGTTGAGGGAGCCTGTCACGAACTGGCTAGTCTTAACTCTGCTTGTTGACTATTTAGCCATGTGTAGTCTTTGTAACAGTAGAGAAGTTAGACTATAACACAGCAGCAATTAAATTACACAGCAGACCACACACCGCGAGCCCGACCCACGCTAGCGCAGTGAGTCAGCACTTGAGCTTTGAATCGGACCGTTTTAACCAATCAGAGCAGGCTCAGTGGGTAGAGCAGTTTGCCTGTGTCAGATCTTAGCACAGTTTGAATCAGTCGTGTGTGAGACGAGGTAGAGTCAACATCTCCACAGCTAGAGAAATCTCTACACTCATAGACCAGGAAGCAGGACTTTGAAATCTTAGAATTCTCTCAAGTCATCACGGGCCTGAACTTGTCAAACAGGTAAATGAACACCCTTCTGTTTCATCGTGATATATTTATATTATTGTTGAAATTATGTTTGAAGAATTTGCTATGCATAAATGTGAATTGTTAATCCGAATTTGCCGTACCACGTGGAAGAGCCGACCACGAGGCGAAACACGACCGGTTGCGCCGCCATGTTGTATCCCGTACGGAACCACTGTTGTTTAACTTATATGTATGTTTGCAGACCAGTGGCTGTACCACTGAATGTTTATATTATTATTAATTCTGTATGTGTATAGTTAGACACGATTGATATTTATGTATGTATAGGAATTTAGAGTTGAGATTACAGCGGACCCCGGAAGTAGCAGAATGTTCGTCGCTTATGTATAGAGATGTGGAGCTATCACTGAGGGCTACTTTGGCTTTCAGTGAGACGCTCTGCACAAACCGATTATTCAGGGTTGTGCAGAATTTCGTCTCTTATATTACAGACGAGCAGGCGAGCTATCCCGAGCTATCCCGAGCTATCCTGTGCACCCCACTCCACAGAAACGACTAGTTGGCGGAGTATCCTCTACCGCACAAGACGGAAAGAGCTGCCTTGAAAGACACCCTGTCAGACCCCACAGCGTGGCAAGGGAACCCAACTACACAACTACAAAGGTGGACCAGAAGCTACCTCACAGAAGGACTTCGACCGCACCCTCAGAAAGTTAAGTGTAATCGCCGAAGGTGCACTTAAACTGATCATAACAGGACCACAGTAGTCCAACTCTTCAGACACTGTAAAACGGACCACAGTAGTCCAAATCTACATGACATATACTAGCAAGTGCCCGAGGAAGAAATAACAGCTGCCTAGACTATCAGCGATCGAACTATTAGCAGTGACTGAGACTTTTTAAGTTAGATTAGTACTTAGAGAATTTTGTATAGAGTAGAAGAAATAAATGTGTGATTTTAACTGTTATCAATTGGCTGGACTACATATGATTCATAGCCGTGTGAAAGCTAGTGTGACAGTAATCTTTTACCATTTTTCTATCTATTTCTGTGCCCCAACCTTAACACAGAACGAGCTAAACAAATAAATTTATTAAAGTAATTCATAGGGTGACCTACTAGCAGTTCACACCGAATAAACTTGAGGGTCCATAATTCCATTGTGCAGAGCCCATAAACCCCACGTGACAGTTTGATGATGATGATGATGATGATGATGATGATGATGATGAATAATGAACATTAAATTTAACGTTTACACCCACCATTGACGATATGGTAGACGGGGATAAACATCCTAGAGAACAAGGCGTAGGTATCTAAATCAATAATGAACCACTAGAGCTATCATACTGCTGAAATAGTGAAAATGGCCACTATTTATCTTGCCTATCACGGGATTCGAGCCTGGGTCATCGGTGTTCCAGGCGAACGCTCTACCACTTGAGCTACGGCGATGGGTCGTAGATGATGATGATAATGATGATGATGATGATGATCAGATGTCGTAGATGATGATGATGTTGATGATGATGATGATGACTTTTAGGGTGAGCCTTTCTTTTAGTTTGGTTTTTGTCGTGTTTTCTGTTTCCCTGGGTCCAATAAATTAATTTATTATTTATTTAATCACTGTTTTATAGCGCTTTTCCAGCTCCAAGAGCTGCTCAAAGCGCTGGCGGATACAGGATCTAACGCTAAGGCGCTCATTTGCAACCTTTGGCCGCATAGTTTGACGCCCAAACGACTGAGTATAATGTGGGCGAGCGGGGATGGGGAGAAAGGACATAGTGTGTGCTGTTTGTATTTGTATAGCTGGCTCACCCGTCTACAACAAGAGCATCAGGACCTTTAAAGTCCGTGCGATGGCATGCATGCGTGCACAGGCTATATCTCGGTTTATACTCTCATCTGAAGGAGTACATTAATTCAAACGCGTTCAGTTTTCAGCCGCCCCAGAACTGACAGCTTGATGACTCTTTCTATCGGTCTTCCTCTCTCTGTCTTGTCCTGCATCATTTGTTTACCTTACTTTGGCTGGTCTGTTGTCTATCTGTATCGAACATTGAGGTTTAACGTCTACACCCACCATTGACGATATGGCAGACGGGGAGAACCATCCCAGGGAAAGAGGGGTAGGAACCTAAATCAACACTGAACCACCAGAGCAATCGTACTGCTAAAATGGACAGTGAAAATGGCCACATTTTATATCGCCCACCACGGGATTCGAACCTGGGTCATCGGTGTGCCAGGCGAACGCTCTACCACTTGAGCTACGGCGGTGGGACGTTATCCGTATAGATCTCTTTCTGTCTGTTGTTAAAACTCTGAATTTTTATCTCGTCAGCCTGTCGGTTTGCCTGTCTCTCTCCGACTCTCTTTCTCTCTCCGACTCTCTTTCTCTCTCTCTCTCTCTCTCTCTCTCTCTCTCTCTCTCTCTCTCTCTCTCTCTCTCTCTCTCTCTCTCTCTCTCTCTCTCTCTTAGAAATTTATACCCTGGCCTGTGCATATGAGAGGATTTATGATGGCGGTGAGAAATTGTAACTCAGGATGATGATTTAATGACAATATATTTGCTGTGTTACATGGTTTGAAAAGCTGCAAAGTTGGCAAAGGTGTGGTCTGGTGAGAGATATGTTATGGTCGGGGTATTGCAGATATGTTATATATATATATATATATATATATATATATATATATATATATATATATATATATATATATATATATATATATATATATATATATATATATATATATATATATATATATATATATATATATATATATATATATATATATATATAATGATAACGTGACCCAGACAGCGCCTTCGCATTAGCACGAGTCTGTTGTTCCTAGGAAGTGTACAATAGAGTTAAAATCAATATTTTTAATCTAGGCTATAAATTTCTAGCACAGCGCAAGTGCCTTGATAATTAAGCAGAAAGGGTTGAGGGCAAGATGACAATTGATGTAGATTATCTCGTTTTTAAATGTGTTTTTGGGGGAGGCTTTGGTGTGTGTGTATAACCCATGAAGAACCTCGCAACATTTCGAAAATACCGTAAATTTCTATCTAGGTTGTCATGGCGGAATGATAGTATGGATTAACTTGTGTTTTCAAGCGGTTTGTGAAGGCTGCAGTTGCAGCACGGACATGAAAGGTCTTTCCCAGTGCCGGTGCTCAGGGACGAATACCGCTTCTATACGGGCTGTCTATTCCATCTGAAACACATCAAACACGCGCCGCCGGAAGATGCAAGGAAGGACATGTCGATACACGGAAAACAGGAAAGAAAGAGAAAGCATGAGAGACAGGGTTGAGAGAGAAAGACAGAGAGGGACAGACAGAATTATGATGACGAGGACGACGACGACGCACTCTTTATGGTGCGATTTTCTATGGGGCCATAACTGGAAACTGCATAGTCAACCAAAAAGAACAGAAGAAAAAATTAAGAAAGAACAATCTCTGAATATCGCAAGCAGCAATAACTAGTTCTTCTTTCGCGAGAGACAAGTTTAGCTTCTTTCGTTTTTTTCCGATCCCGTCAGCCATCAGTTTTGAAAACAATTTAGCAGACTTGTGTTTGTGTTAAACGGGAAACCTTACGTGAAGTGCAAGTCAAGGGAGAGGATTACCTTTTAAACGGGGTTGATTTCGCTGTCTGGGGATCTTAATCTACCCCCGCTTAATCCCTCCACTCTGTGTCGCCCTTTGTTGGTTGCTATGGAGAGAGGCTTTAGTCCTTAGAAATACTCAGACAACATAGTTTGGAGATTCTTGTATGGAGGAGAGTAAGGTGTGTGAAAAAAGTTGTGGGTTGCTTAGATGGCAAGAAGAACGTTGTGTTGTTTCACAATAGTAAAAACCCTGAGGAAGTTTTGTAAATAAAAGAGATAGATTGGGAATTTTATACGACTGGTTTAGGTTTAATTTTCATTTTCTCCTGTTAATAGAAAAATGTATTTTACCAACATGGAGAGAGAGAGAGAGAGAGAGAGAGTGTGTGTGTGTGTGTGTGTTTGTGTGTGCATGCCTGTCTGAGCACGCGTGTGTGTGTGTGTGTGCACAGTTAAACCGTTTGTGTAATAAGTTATGTGTAACAGATCTGAATGGTGCACTACACATTATCACATAGGTAATATCTCTTAGTCTTGACCTGATGAATTTTTTTTTTTAATGAGTCCTAAATAGTCCAAAAATGAAATCAAACAAAAATGTCTGTCCGCCGTCCGTCAAGTCTGTGCAAAAACTTTAAAGTGGCTAAGTACTCAGAACCTATTTCAAAGGGGCCGGGTAGCTCAGTTGGTAAGAGCGTCTTGCTAGTAACCGAAAGGTCGCTGGTTCGAATCCCGGATTGGTCAACGTGTGATCATATTATTTTCCCCTTTACCAACAACTGGCCCGCTGGTGTCAGTATAAATCGGTCCAGTAGTCACCTATATGCGAAAGTGTCGTGTGACTATAATCTACAAACAAACAAACAAACCTATTTCATCTATCACAACCAAACGTGTTAAGATGGTGTATACTTATGAGACCTCATAAATGATCAGCGATTGAATGACTTCACCTCAAGGTCAATGTCACAGGGTTAGTAAAATGTTAGTAAAAATTTAATAATTTTTCACAAAGTTCTCGTTTTTCCTAGGTTATTAATATTAAACTTATGATTCTTTGATGCATGATAGATATTAACGAGACAAATACTTTGCAATTTTGGTCAACCTCACTCCAAGGTCAAGGTCACTGGAGCTGTCCAAAGTCAGTTTGTATAGGTACTTTGAAGTGACATTTACCCTAAATTATGAGAGATATAAAGTCCAAACTTGTTGTATTTAGAGATGATCGAGTAATCTTTCATATAGCTTCATTTTTTACGTTGATCTTGAAAGACAAGGTCATTTTAGACCTTGCAAGAACATTTTTAAAATAGGTCATCGGACAGTGTAATGGCTGTTTATTTAATCCATAGTATGCAACAACTGTTGCTTGTCATGGACCCAGTCGCTTGTCATCACTCTTCCCATAAAGGGTAACCTTCAGGAGTGTGAAAACTACCGCACCATCAGCATCATCAGCCATCCCAGCATAGTCCTCCTGAAAACAATACTCAACAGGTTAAAACCTCAAGCTGAACAAATCATAGCTGAAGAACAATCTGAATTCAGGGCAGTCGAAGTACCATCGAGCAGATTTTCAACCTCAGAATAATTTCCGAGGAATACCTACAGCACTAACAACATCTATATCATGTGTTTGTAGACTTCAAGAAATCGTTTGACCGAGTCTGGCATGCAGCTCTATTGGCAACCAGGAGAGTGTACAACATCAGCGCTAACATTGAAGTCATCAAAAGCCTGTATGACAAGGCTACCAGTGCAGTCCTCCACAACAGCGCCATCGGGAACTGGTTCAGAATAAACGTCGGCATGCGTCAAGGTTGCCTACTCTCTCCCACATCTTCCTGGAGCGCATCATGTCAGATTCCCTTGCAAATCACGAAGGCACAGTCAGCCTAGGGGGTAGAGCAATCTCCAATATCCGTTTTGCGGATGACATTGATGGATTGACTTTAGATGAACAAGAACTTGAACAGCTAGTACAGAGGCCTGACACCACCTCCAGAGCCTTTGGAATGGAAATAAGTTTGGAGAAGACCAAAATGATGACCAACAACACCAATGGCATCAACACGGACATCAAAGTCCAAGGCCAATCCCTCAACACGGTGCAGGCTTCAAATATTTAGGAGCCATTGCATCAGACCATGGGTCCGGACAGGAAGTCCTCTCCAGTATCGCACAAACAACTGCTGCCCTGACAAAGTTGAAGCACATTTGGAAAGACAGGACCATCTGTCTACACTCACGGTAAGGCTGCTTCGCTCCCTTGTCATCTCCATCTTCCTATACGCTTGCGAAACATGGACCCTCCCAGCAGATCTACACCGAAGAATACAAAGCATGGAGATGAGGTGCTACAGAAGACTTCTGGACATACCCAGGACATCACCAACGACGAAGTCCGACAGACCATCACACAAGTCATCGGACAACACGATGACATGCTCACAGTGGTGAAGAAACGGAAACTCCGATGGTATGGCCACGTCTACACAGCATCATTCCTTGCAAAGAACATCCTGCAAGGCACGGTGCAAGGAGGCAGAAGAAGAGGGAGACATAAAAGGAAGTAGGAGGACACCATTCTAGAATGGACTGGCTTAACACTGAGCGGTGCCATGAGGGTTGCAGAGGACAGTGGAAGATGGAGTACGCTGGTTAAACGATCATCTGTGGTGCAACGACTTTCGAGTTACGGGATAGGATAGGATAGATGCAACAACATTGCGTTATTATTTGATCAGACATGCTCGAGATATTAGGATAGGATAGATGCTACAGCATTGGGTTATTTGATCATATATGCATGAGAGATAACGTGAGGGTCAAGGTCATCCCAAGGTATTAGGTCAAGGTAACTGGAAGTCAAGGTCATCCCAAGTCCTTTTTTGAGGGAGGGGGGGGGGCATAATACAACTTTTGTTGTAGTTTATTTGATAGTACATGAGTGTATTGGTGCCGGAGGTCAATGTCATCTCAAGGTCAAGAAAATATTGGTAGTACTTTGCATTGTATTTCCACCATTTCATTTTTTTTCTTGGCACTCATTTTAAGTTAAATATTGCAAGTTCCATAAGGAGCATATGACCATATAAATAATGACTTACTAATTAAACAAGGAGCATGTAAGTCATATGGGCTTTGCCCTTCTACTTTTTTGTTAAACTTCAGTGTTCCCGATTACGCACAGTAGTGCGTCAATTACGCACAAAATATGAAAAATGACGCAGAAAAATTTGCATGTGTGCGTCCTGTTGACGCACACATTTTTTTCGAATCGCTGAAGTCAAAAATACGACCAACGAGTGGCGAACTAATTCACGGCATAATCAGAATCAGAACCCAACTGAGACTGCCATTGCAGACGATTAAAGATTGTGTCGGGAGTTGTCGTCCTTAAAAATCGCATGCGCGCGCATTGTAAACTTCCTCCAAGCAATACATTCACTGAACAGAAGAAATCTTCGTGAATCCATTCTTTGATTCTATCATACACGATCATGTCACTTCTGACTTGGTTGACTGGGCCCAAAACCCGTTCATCCACCGATTTGGGGACTCGCAAAATTTGCACAAGGACTCTTAAAATTTTATACCTGGGAGCCCCAAGGACTCTCATTTTTTGTGTGTGGAGGGAACACTGAACTTATTTTTTTTTTTGTTTTATTGTTATTTTTTTTAGCTGACACCTATTCCATCGTGACGAGTCCGTCGTACATTATAATTGGTAGCAAAGTAGTGGACCCATAATTCTAAGCAATCTGGCCATTTGGAGGAGGGAGAAGATGGATGGGTGAAAGAGAACTATGAGAGAGTGAGAGAGAGAGAGAGAGAGAGAGAGAGAGAGAGAGAGAGAGAGAGAGAGAGAGAGAGAGAGAGAGATCACAAGAAGACGGAGAAGGAATTGGAGACAGCACGAGAGTATGCAGTGAGAGAATGATGAGAGAAGAAAGAGCTGAAAGTACAGAGGGAGGGAGCAATAGGCGGAGGGAGAGAGTGAGTCTCATACGTGGTAGGGAAAAGGTGGGTATACAGGCGGGGAAGATAAAGGGGAAAGGGGCCTGGGTAAAAAAAAAAGAGGGAACTCATTTTTCTTCAAATCGATCTGTGCACGCCTGGACCTTGTCTTGTGTTGTGTTCCTCAGGGTTTTTCGTCATTTGTATTCACCTCTTAATAGATCGATCAGGCCTTGCAAAGACTATTCTGCAAGGCACAGTGCAAGGAGGTGGAAGAAGAGGGAGACCGAAAAAGAGGTGGGAGGACAACATTCGAGAATGGACTGGTTTGACACTGAGCGAAGCCATCAGGGCTGCTGAGGACAGAGAAAGATGGAGTATGCTGGTTAAACGATCATCTGTGGTGCCCCTACGACCTCAGGGTTACGGGACAGGATAGGATAGGATAGGACTTAATAGATCGATTAATTCAGTTTGGAAGAACCGGGCCGAGTTTTCTTTACGGGAGCTCGAAGTTTAGAAATCCCCCCTCCAATCAGTGCCCCTATGCGCACAGCAAACTTTTCTATACACGTATGACATTTTTAAGAAAATTAAAATTTTCTGTCTTATGTGAAGTTACAGTTCAGGCTGCTAGGGGGCGCCTTGGGCGGCTTGAGTTAGATGCTCTATCGACCCAAAGGCTGCTAGTGGGCGCCTCGGGTGGCTTGAATCATTTTGAATAGAAGGGAGTGTAGGAAACCATCCTGAGAAGTAACACATAGATAATTACTAGTCCTCCGTGGCTCCGACTATGCCTGCGATGGCTGGGATACTCAACATGGCAGCAAGGTGTGTTAAAAGATGAAGGACGAAGACGCTAACTCAATTTGCATTGACAATGCATCACACACTGCAGCGCTTTCTGCAGCAGATCGCATGTTTTCGTTTTCTGCCCTCTACAAAATCCAATATGACCACGCTTTCTCTACATCGGTTGTTTATAGATTGAAGAGTCTGCAGTTCTGGTTATGTCATAAAATATAGCGCTGAATATTTTTCTGTATGTTTCTCTGTCTGCCTGCCTGTCTGTCTGCCTCTCTCTCTGTGTCTGTCTCTGAATGTCTCTCTCTCTTTCCCTCTCTCTCTCGTTTTGTACTTGTAAATTACGTAGTCTATAATATGTATTGGGACTATTTGCTTCAAACGAAATCTGCTGTTTTTATCCTCAGAAGAAGAAGTGTGGTGTAGAGATGGTGGTGGGTTTTGACGGGACCTCATAGATCAATGTTTACATCGCCTCTCCAGCATCGGCAGTATCTTCTACGCAGTGTGAGAGAGATCTATGTTAAATAATTAGATCAGTTTGAGGTGTATGGGTTTCAAAGTACGTTGAAGATCTATACGTTTATTTGACTTTTTGGGGACATTTTTGATGTTGGCTATTAGATGACCAGGGAGGATTATCGGCCAAGTTTTAATGGTTGCATTGATGACCATGGAGCGAACTTGGGTTCACAGAAACGCGAGCTCGGCACTATATCCACTCAACTCTACTTCGCTGTCCATTTTATCCAAGCATTGTCCAGCGGCGGTCCATCCGCTAATCGCATGAAAGCTAATTTGTACTGGACTCAGGTCTTGTCCATCCCTCTAGCCTGTCCGTGCTGGCGTCAGTTTACTGGCCGTGCCCCTCGCGAACGCTTCTCGTCTTTTGTATTAACAAGGCCAAAAGGTACCTCTTGGTGTTATATTATAGATGACTGATTACATAAATAAGTGAATGGCAATTGACATATAGCGCATAGAAAATCCACACCCAGGGGCGCGCACACAGCTGCGCGTTCCCTTTCGTATTCCACACTGCGACAATAATGACGAACTATGTAAATTGTAGATGTTTTTCTTCAGACATACAGGTTCGATATTCCAAAGCAGAACACGTGGATTTTTGGCTGCCAATACATTAACGATGTCAGGTTAGATTAACTGCTCTTTAGTAGTGACAAAGTTTACCGAGATTGATCCCACCACGCCAACCATGCTGCGCACGTGTTTTCACGAAGTTTGTGGTCCTTAGTTTATACTTTAGATTATAATAGTAATGGCGTCAGACCACTTTCCTAATGCCTATAAATCAGAAGGAAAGTAACTTAATATAGTATTTGAGTGTCAGACGGTTTGAGCGTTTATCCGACTCAGTTCGTATCTTTAGGACGCGGTATGTGCCTTGCGAAGGAAGTCTTGCAGAACTCTCTTTCCGTGAAAGAGCGCGGTAAGTAGCCATTAGCGGGCTGGAGAATCACGAGGCAAGGCACCTTATTTGACTGAGGACCATCAGTTGCCTCCCTCCCTTTCATGCTTCCTCGCCTCCTCTCAATATATAGTTAGTTGAATGGAGCTGTGGCAATAGGCTCCCCCGCAGATCTGGAATACAAGGAACCCTCATTTATGCCGGTAGATAGGTTCCGAGACCGGCCGCGATAGCTGAAAGTCCGCGAAGTGAGACACCATATTTACAGTATTTATTTAACGTGCATTCGGACTTTTAAAAACCTCCCTTTACGTACTGTTAACAAACAACCCTTTACAGTAATGTACAGATAGCTACAGTATATACATACAGTACACAGGCACCAATGTTAAGCAATAAAACAGAACAGTAAATGTGCATTTAAAAAAAATCTAAATTTCCGGAAAATCCGCGATATATTTTCTCTTATAATATAATTTTAAAAATCCGCGAACTCGTGATTCCGCGAATGTCGAACCGCGAAGTAGCGAGGGTTCACTGTATATCTCGATATAGAATTCTGAATAGGTCTATAGACTTTTATCACACTATTTGGGACGCGCAAGATGAACGAGAATAGAATTCTGTTGCATGCAGTCAAAGTACATTTGTAAAAATTTTCTAACGTCTATACTAGATGTGTCTAGCAATCAGTGGTTGAACACTAACAGGCCACTGCACGATAAGGTTTTGCCTTAAACAAAATCACAGAGAGGGAAAGAGAGACGTTTGGTGCGAACACACACCGTGCTCTCTCTCTCTCTCTCTCTCTCTCCCTCCCTCCCTCTCTCTCTCTCTCTCTCTTTTCTCTCTTCTCTCTCTCTCTCCCTCCCATCCACCCAGTGCACCTTTTTGAGCCACTTTCCCCAATCTGTTGAAAGTCAAGCTCGACCTAACCAGACCAGGCTCACCAAGGCTACAGCCCAGACTACAGATGCTTGAGATTCAATCTCCGCCTGCTAGGCGAGGCTACCTAAGGTCTTTGGCTTAGCAGTGTAGGTTGAGAAAAGTGGTGGAAGATTTTTGTTCTGAAGCCTCACACGAGCATTCAATATCACAACGTTAAGAGTGCCACTACAAACCTATAATATTTGTTAAAACTTCAAAACGCTTGCATTTTAACAAAAGTTGCAGGAAAAAGTTACACATGGGTTTGACCTGAGCGGATTGTTAGCTCATTTCCTGCTCCTTGGTGGGGCTATCATTCGCCATTCTGTGTTAAACTTCGGCACTTCATACATGGACTGATGTTGCAATTGAGACGCGTACGAAATGTATGCAAAGCGTGCAATAATAGCATGTATTTACATTTGATTTGATTCTGCGCAGTTGCTAGAAAAAGATTTGTTAAATGTTGGTAGAGTTTGTCGATCGATGTTGTTGTAATATTTGGATAACTTTCTGGAATTACTTGTTTATTATCGATCGAATTTTCCAGATCTATCTGGCGGTAGCTTGTAAACTTTGGAATGTTCTATGACGTAAGTCAGTGCATAGTTCCGGTGACGAGTTTTATTGTGATTGGGTGTACATTCTGGAATGTTCTAAGCTTTACTGGATTGCAGAGAGGCTCTATAAGTAATGCACTGTCTGCTTTTTTTTGTAGTGATTTTCGGAAAGCGATCTTATACATTTGTTGGTGTTTGCTGAATAAACTTTATACGACGACTCCTGCCTTGTTTGAGGAGTGAACAGGCTGCGTGGATAAATGATTTCGAGTTACACATATCAAGATTCAAGCATCGGGGCTGAATCCTGCAAGGCACGGTGGAAGGAGGCAGAAGAAGAGGAAGATAGAAAAAGAGGTGGGAGGACAACATTCGACAATGGACTGGTTTGACACTGAGCGAAGCCACGAGGGTTGCTGAGGACAGAGAAAGATGGAGTACGCTGTTTAAGCGATAACCCCCTTTGGGGTGCCGGGGGTTTCAGTATAAATAGTATCCCCACTTTCTGGAAATTTAGTGCTTTAAATTCCCACTGTCGCTGTCTTCCTCATTTACTCTTTCCCATTCCTGCTCTGTCCTATCACTCTGCTATACTATCTTCTTCTTCGCTAGATCAATGACCTACCTTTTTTCTTGAAAACTCTTCCTGGACAAGACTCCTTGTTTGTGTATGAGGTCGTTGGATCAGCTTGGGAGTGTTGGACGCTTTCTGCCGGGTGGTCACTAGGGCTTCCTATGATGTTATTATTTAGCAATATAGGCATTTTATATGTATATGTTTTGTTGATAATTTATAATGATGTTTGTATACTATTTTGTTTTTGTAACTGGGGGTTCGAGTAGTTGGGGTAAAGCCTCAGCCGTCCCCTGCGTGAGATGTCTTTATTGTAAAGTGACTGGCCGGTGGAGGGCATTCAATTTTCCCACTAGGGTTGTTTCAGCAGATCTTTTATGCGGATCGGGGGTTGTCCGGTCCTGATTTGGCTCGGAAGAGTCCGCTGGACCTAAAGCAACAATCAATCAATCAGTTTAAGCGATAATCTGTGGTACCCCAACGACCTTCGAGTTACAGGATAAGATAGGATAGGCTGAATTGACCATTGATAATATGTGTAACAACTTGTCAAACCTATACTGGGAGAGAGAGGGGCCGGGTCATTTTATTGGGTACGTTAAAAACTTGTATTCACCGAAACAACTGCAATGGAAAAGTTTGTTGCTGCAATAAAAGTTGATATAAAAGATTACGTTCTGTTGCAGGGTGAGTTGCGCTAACGGGAACAATTGTTTTCTTAGGGAAAAGTTTGTTTCAATGAGAGTTTAATATATTGCCTTTCTTGAGACTCGTAGGCATTGCAGTCGGCCAATCGTTCCTCTTGTCTAATAAGTAAAAGTTTCTATTTGAAAAAGGGGAAGAACGTGATTCTGGTGGATGAAATGTGTAGGCGGCGTGGTTGGGGTCAGTGTTGTTTGTAGATTATAGTCACACGACACTTTCGCATAAAGGTGACTACTGGACCGATTTATACTGACACCAGCGGGCCAGTTGTTGGTAAAGGGGAAAATAATATGATCACACGTTGACCAATCCGGGATTCGAACCAGCGACCTTTCGGTTACTAGCAAGACGCTCTTACCAACTGAGCTACCCGGCCCCACTGGGGTCAGTGTTGATAAGATAGAATATATATATACATGTAGGAGAGTCTAAGGGGTAAGAGTGCACTCTCTCTCTCTCTCTCTCTCTCTCTCTCTCTCTCTCTCTCTCTCTCTCTCTCTCTCTCTCTGTGAACGCACGCGCGCCCGTGTGTGTGAGGAAGGGAGAGTGGTGTGGCGGTGGTGTGTGGGGTTTGAAGAAGATAGTTGATGCTATGAAAAAAAGCTTTTGAAACTCCGAACAGGGGAAGAGAAGACACGTTGAATGATTCATGCATCGCGGGGACTCTCCATTAAAGTGTATGCGGTTCAACGCATGTGATGTTGTGGGGTCGTTTTATTAGTTTAGTTAGTGTCTTCCGTATAAGGATCAAATAAAGCTCTGTTTGCGTGGAATATAGATCACATGGAGTTTTGTCTGTTGTCGCTTCGCAGTGAAGAGGAAGGTAACAAAGGTAACGCAGCAGCCGCAAGTGGTGTGATGGGTGGGATAGGGTCAATTCAAAGGGAAGGTTTGTTTGGGGATGAAGGGAAAGATAATTTACCGTCAAGGGTGTTTACATTTGGAAATCATTATTACTGTAACCTTTTTATCCCATTTGATTTCATTTGAAACTTCTTTCTTTACCACATTACCATACTTTTGTGGCCTGTGTACGTTTGTTCCGGTCCTGATTTGGATCGGAAGAGTCCGCTGGACCTAACGCAGTAATCATGTAATGTAATGTAATGTACGTTTGTGGGGCCGTCAGACGAAGCCCTTAAGGCAGTGAGTGGACGTCTCGAGCGGCTTGACCTAGATCCTGTATAGGTCAGCGCATTGGCTAGCTCTTGAGCTGGGAAAAGCGCTATATATAAGAATACTACAATAAAAAAAATGAGTTATGAATTTATAAATTATTATGTGTGGGAGGAACGGGTGGAACAAAACTTATACAGTTTACTATAAAACACGATAACTTATTTTCAGAATGAAATATGTACACTGTTAATGGTATCTAATCGCGGTAATAAAGTCAAAGTCAAAAGCGCTTTATTCCATAAAACCCCTTGGGGCACTTGGATACAACGAAAATGAATAAAAAAATAAACATACATGTAGAATAACCATAAAAATCATAAAAATCATAAAATACAATATAAAATACATATGTACATATATTACAAAAATAACAGTTAATCTTTCACACTCGCGTTCTAAGAAACATTATAAACATTTACAAAATACACATCCATTATTATCACACATTATAAGCATACTACATAAAACTTATGTCCACACAAGCTGTTCACAAATCGCACGCACTCTCTCGCAAGATTGGGTGATAAAGAAGGGGAGAAGTCTTATTGTACATTTATGTCTTATTGTACATTTATGTTAGTAGTTTGACATGGAAGTAAGGCGCTGTTTTTTTTAATAAGAGCTGTGTCAAGCCTGTGTGTGTATGTATGTGTGTGTGTGCGTGTGTGTGTGTGTGTGTGTGTGTGTGTGTGTGTGTGTGTGGGTGTGTGTGTGTGTATATGTGATGGCAATTTCACATTCCATAAATCTTAGCAAGAAAGTTGTATCACCATACTGCGACGACCACGGCGACTCTTGTTGTCATTTTTTTTATTTAGCCCAGTAGTTATAAGGGTGAACGTGGGAACAAAAGTAAACCACAAGATCAACGGCTGTTTTACTATACCTTACCCTACCAAATTAACTGCACTAAATCCCATAAATAATACACATTTGCCTGGCTTCATCTATATACAGCGCTGTGATCGTGCTTCTTTTGTGGAAATGTTTATGCGCCTAATTATTTTTTATTCATCCATTCATTCATATAAGCTGCGTGTTTAGTGTATAAAGGGAAAAAATATGGTCTATAAAGAACAATCAACTACTGTGTGTATATGTCTCTCTCTCTCTCTCTCTCTCTCTCTCCCTCTCTCTCTCTCTCTCTTGTTTTCAAGAGAAAAATTCATTGATTTATTTATTTTATTGAACGTCTATTCACACTTTTCTGCTATCCTATGCACCAACGGGAATCCCCTCAATGAAACATACTTCCGTTTTTTTTCTCCGCGTGTTTTAGTGAGTTATTTCCAAATATTCAAGAATAATAACATGTGTCACTGGCCACCTGTATCGTACCCTCACATATTTTTATTTTTTTTTGCTGCAGTTTATTATCCCTTTCTATCGCCAGTGGCGCGCCTAAACCCTACCTACCTAACATTATTTGTGAATTTTTGAAAAATATTCGGAAAAACATAACGCCCAGATGCTGGCTCGGACCCACACCTGTCAGACGCCATTGGTTTCTGGCTTGTGGACAAGGCAAGTTAGTCCCGCCTTAGCCCACTTGGCCACAACGCTCGCCTAACATAGACAGTTACTTCGTATTTTGTGAAGGTTGCGACGGCGAAGCTATGGAAAACTACAACAGTCTTCACTTTCTGTCGATGATCGACGCACCTCCGAAGTCGCCACAAATACAGGCCTCTACGATTGTTTTTTGCATCCTTTCACTGAGCATGTACTTCCTCCACCGTTTTTATACTTATCCCACTCGTTTTCGGCAATTTGCCATATTTAAAAGTCACGCATCAAGCTTTGATAAAAGCAAAACAAGCTAGACCGGAACTGGGTTTCATGCTAACCTCGTTTTAATTTATAATGGCGATACCCACGAGTTTTTATGAGAGGTGCCGGAAAGTTGTGAATTCACAAGTGTGATATTATGAGACAAATAAAAATAGTAGTAGTAGTAGTAGTAATAATAATAATAATAATAATAATAATAATAATAATAATAATAATAATAATAATAATAATAATAATAATAATAATAATAATAATAAATTAAGTAAGTAAAAAAATTAATTAATTAATTAACTAATTATTTTAATAAAATAAAATAGATAAAGAAAAAGAAAAAGACGAAAACGTGTGAGTGTGTGTGAGTATAAAAATGTAAATTGCTACATCGTAACACTTCAGTGGTATTTTCTTTTAGCCTATCACAGTAGAAGTGCATTTGCTATCACCTGTCTATTGACGTAGTCTTGAATACAGTTGACACAGTCAGCTAGCTACACCACGTCTTTTTATGCCTGTACTTCAATCCTAACTTTTAAGTCTTCTCTTTTTTTTTCTTTTCTTTTTTTCCTTTTTTACACGCTTGTAACGTTGTTTAGAAGAGGGGGACCCAAACCTAACTCTACTTGTTTGTATTCGGCCGTTTTGTGACGCCATTTGCATGCTAGATATGAGTAACTTCTCATACTGATGTTTGGAGATAGTGTTTTTAATGCACAGCTTCCTTCGACAACTTTGTGTTTTTTGTGATTTTGTGCATAATTGATGTTTTTTTTTAAAGGCGTATTTTGTGTTTAAAAGGACTCAACTCTACTTGTAATTATCTTTTAACTGCCTTGTTTTGAGGTGACATTTTGGATGGCAAATGCATCATGTCTACTGAGTGACTGATGTTGTAGTATTGTGTGCTGGTGACCCACCTTCTCTTCGACGACCTTGTGGTGTTTATGGTTATGTCGTGTTGGTTGTGAATTTTCTTACCTATCGAGTGTGTCGTTTCCATACATTTAGACTGTGTTCTTTGTGGTTCAGTGTTAGTGACAGTTTTTCTATTACATGCATTTTGACTTCAGTATGGATCGCCGTTTTTATATTATTATATAGATTTTAATAATTTGTTTATGACAAAAAGATTTGTTTTTTGTGGTTTCACAATAAGCGGCGTGTGTGTATCTTTGCCATTGTGTAGTGATATCAAGCTATAATGTTCAGCGTTGAGCGTGTTCCACCTTCTGGACACATGACCCTGTTGTGGTGTGTACAGTATATCGTAGTTGTAAACATTTTACGCTTGAACGTAAACCTCTACTAGAACTGTGTGTTGTGTTTGTGTATATAATATGTGTGTGTGTTATATTGGGTTTTGTACGAGTGTTGAACTTAGTGATGTTTCTTTGTGTATGTGAGGGAGAGGGGAGCAAGAGAGAGAGGCGCGGGAAGGAGTGGGGGGGTGGAAGGGAGAGGAGGCAAACCGGGGGTGTATTTTTTCTGGAAATACTTTAAAACAGTCGGGGGGGGGGGGGGGTCGAGGGGGGAAGGGATGATCATATTTAGCCAAATATCGGTCTGTGGGTAGTCGGTCCCTCCTTTCGACGGACGCCTATCGTAAGAATCACTGAACGGATTTTGATCAAACTTCTAGGAACATTATCTAGGCTAGTGGCCTGCCTCCCGTGCCATCATATTTCATATTCTGCAAAGGTCAAGGTCACAGGAATCTTTTTTTTATCTGAACCTGTTTTTCTCAGTTCAATATTTCAGATACGGTTGAAGCGATTTTGTTTTGTTTTGGTATACAGGAACGTCAAATTATGGGCCATCCTTCAGTAGTGGTATACAGGAACTTCAAATTATGGGCCATCCTTCAATAGTGGTATACAGGAACTTCAAATTATGGGCCATCCTTCAGTAGCAATCCGGCTGTCAGTCAGTCGGTCGGGTCCCTCGCTCCGAATTTCACCTTTTTGTTCAAAACACACTTTTGGCCTTATCTCCAAGGATATAACTGAGCTGGAATTCGTTATTTTTACTAAGTGGAGATTATATATATCTACTGCTAAGCATATAAGCACATTCGATTTTGTACTTTCTCAAAAACGAAGTCATTGCTTCAGATAGTGGTCTATCATTCCATGTTGCCCTTTTGCTTAGTTAGGATAAAACTCAGTCTCAGAACACCTTCCAGAAAATATATACGTTTAAAAATGTTTTTAATTTTGTGTGTGAGTGTCTGGAAATACACCTGAATGTCATGCCAAGCCATCTTGTTTTTCCTCTTAAGTTCTTTTGCTTGTTATCCATTTTACTTGTTATTATTACGGTCCGAACAAATCACAGCCGAAGAACAAGCAGGTTTCTGGGCAGGGCGAAGTACCACTAAACAGATTTTTAACCTCAAAAAAATCTGTGAGAAATAGCTACCGCACCAATAATATCTATATCCTGTGTTTGTAGACTTCGAGACAGCATTTGACCGAGTCTGGCATGCAGCTCTGTGGGCAACTGTGAGAGTGTACAACATGAGCCCTAACATTATTGAAGTCATCAAAAGCCTGTATGACAAGGATTCCAGTGCAGTCCTTCACAACAGCGCCATTGGGAACTGGTTCAGAACAACAATCGGCGTGCGTCAAGGATGCCTACTCTCTCCAACACTCTTCTACATCTTCCTGGAGCTCATCATGTCAGATGCCCTTGCATATCTCGAAGGCATAGTCAGCGAAGGGGGTAGAACAATCTCGAATCTCCGTTTTGCGGATGACATCGATGGAATGGCTGGAGAAAAACAAGAACTTGAACAATTGTTACAGAGGCCCGACACCACCTCCAGAACCTATGGGATGGAAATAAGTGCAGAGAAGACCAAAGTGATGACCAAGAACACCAATGACATCAACATGGACATCAAAATCCACGGCCATTCCTTCAACACAGTGCATAGCTTCAAATATTTAGGAGCCATTGTATCAGACAATGGATAGGATAGGATAGGATTATGGTCTACTGCACTCAAATATGTACGTACAATTAAGGTTGAAACAGACAGGGATGAGCACATATACTATGATATAATGTAATAATTATTTTATTAATTGTACTTGTACACACACGCACACACACACACACACACGACGCATACACAAACGACGCGGCCGCGCACAAACGCACACAAGCACGCGCGCACTCACACACACGCACATGCTTTCATACATATACAATCGAGGCATACTTGTCAAACGTAACCTCCCGTTCACCTCCACACCCAGTCTTCTAACCCACCCATCTTACTGCGATAAGAAATTGAAACAGCAGCGATAGTGTATGCATACAACACTGTTTTAAACTTATAATGAAGGAGGCACAGCAGTAAAGAAATCACTTAAAAAGTGAACGTCGCATTAAACACGTATTCTGCTTCATTAAGCATTACCTATAGACTGGAGAAAGACGAAAGAAATGGCAGGGTGTGAATGAATTGAAAGTATACAACCATCCTCACTGCACTGAAAACGGATATCCTGTAGAGGGAAGGATTCACTTGCCTGTATTACTAGGCCCTCAGTGTTTAGGAAAAGAAAAACGACAACAGTCTCGATAGTTTATGTTATACAACTACCGCTTTTCATTTTCGAACCACACACACCTTTCTGACTAACATTTGTTACAACAATGTTGTAGGGCACTAAGTGTATAAGACCAGAACAAAAGTACAACTTTCTGACTAGCGGTGTAGCATGTTACACCTACTCAGTAGACTACTGCCGCTACTTTTCAAATTCAAACTGCCTTACACACTGTAGTGGAGAAGTTCGGTTAGTTTCAAATACAGATGGACAGGTAAGTGGTAAGGCAGGCAGCATAGGTATACACCCAGCACATACCCGCACGCGCATGCACTCCCCCTCTGACTCCTCCCTCCTCCCCCTCCTATCCCGCCCCCCACACACATCCCTTTTTTCTCACGCATACCCGATGACACAGTACTTTTAACGTTTTAACACTGTAGTTTGACAGTTGAAGATGGTTACGCGATTTGACAATGGAGACGTAGTAGAGGGTGGATTACTTTTGCGCTTTCACAGTTATCTTACTGAACTAAGTATGAAAGTCAACAACAGTGGTTTTCCCTCTCCTCCTCCTTCTCCCCTCCCTTCATTCTCTCTCTCTCTCTGTCTCTCTCTCTCTCTCACACACACACACACACACACACACACACAGACACTGCACTCTCTTCTACCCCTCACACTCACATGACCTACGTACTGTCCCGCACTCCAACATACGTAGGCTACCAATCCCCGTTGGCCTTGATGATGGTGTATGGTGGTGTATTGTGAGTTGTAATGTGTTCCACAAACGGATACGCTATTAATAGTGTTAGTGTCGTGGGTGAACTCTTTAAAGGACGTCCCGGTGTTTACTTTGTTTGTGCCTTAATAATTCGTTGTATGCAAAAGCTTTATTTTAATTTATGTGAGTTTGTGGATCAAAAAACAGCGGAGCGATTCCGACGGCCGGACAAAGGGCGTCGTTTTGTTAAGAAAGTGTTGTTTGAATGAGGTTGTGTTCGCTGTGGGACTAGACTTTAAATAATAATTATACAGGCGTGTTTGTGTTGTTCGTTTCGTGAACAAGACATGTTGTTACACCTGTGTAGCAGTGCTACGTTGAGTGGTAAAAGCTCAGAAAAACGTTTGTATCTCACTTAAATCGAAGAAAGAAATGGAGGATTTTTTTGTTTGTTCACATGTCCACGCTGAGAACTGAAAGGAGGAGAGGGTTATACTATCTCCCAAATATGTTTTGCACTAGTTGGTGTTGTGTGTTAATTCCATTTTTAGAGTCGAAAAATTGAAGTCACATTGAAACACATTGACAAAGAGAAAAACAAACTTTTTCAATAATAGCATGTGTGCATGTCTGTAGAGTGTTTTTTTTGTTTAGTTTTGTAGTGGAGATTTCCTCACTTCTGTTGTGTCCTTAGTGATTTTGAGATAGATTAAAAATCTGCTGTCTACTGTGGAACGAATGTTCATGTTCTTCAGTTTGTATTTCTGTGACCTTGAAATAGTTTTTTCAAGTCATGTTTTGTTGACAGTAAATTGTGTTTTGATTGTAGTTTTGTGCCAGCGATTGAATAAAGGATTATTTCGTATACCAGGTCTCAATGAAGAAATGAAGAGACCTCTCGCTGTTATTGTGGACACTTTGAAACAGCACTTTCTTGTGGTGTTTTTTTTAACTTAACGACTTTCAAGCGATGGGTTAATTCTCCACCAAACGACTCTAATATAAAGTGATAGTTTGCTCTCCTCTAAAGGACTTAAAATTAAAGTGATATTTCATTCTCTCTGAATGACTATTTTTGAAGAGAACATTATTTTGCGAAAAGGTTTACATTTTGTGTCGCCGTTTGCAGATCTATCCAACTGTTTTTAAGTAAAGAACCGCGTTTTCATCTTATGAAGAATTCTTCGCCATGGCGACCAAGTACAAGTTTAGTGCAAACAGGGAGAAAACCATGACGAAGTCTCATTTCATGTCTCGTTTTCGCTTCAGGCAAGGAATGGATCATTTGTTTGCCTGCCACTCAGGTACAGTACTACATATTACCAAAAATAATTTTTAAAGAAATGGTATTTATTCATATAAACTCAACCAGTGCGTTATTTACATTGGGAAGCGTAATAGGTGTGTTTATCCATGAAGCGGACCTCAGTATTTTCATTTTGCATTGCGGAGTATTTATGTTGAGTGCTGCACTTCACTCAGGAGAAAATGGCATCGTAATATAATAGCCTAAATAGGCGACATCAAAGTCGTCATGTTCTTCGAATTTAATATACATTTTTGTCTCTGTCTGTCTGTCCCTCAATTTCTCTGTCTCTGTCTGTCTGTCTGTCGCGGTCTCTGTCTCTGTCTCTGTCTCTCTCTCCCCAGCCCCCCCTCGTGCGGGTGCCGGGGGTTTCTGTATAAATAGTATCCCCACTTTCTGGAAATTTAGTGCTTTAAATTCCTATCTACTATACTATCTTCTTCGCTAGACCAGTCACCTACCTTTTATTTTTTGTTAAAAACTCTTCAGGGACAAAACTCCTCATTTGTGTGTGTTGGATCAGCTTGGGAATATTGGACGCTTTCCGTCAAATGGTCAGTGGGGCTTCCTATGATGTTATTATTTGGCAATGTAGGCATTTTATATGTATGCGTTTTGTTGATATTTTATAATGATGTTTGTATTCTATTTTGTTTTTTTTTTAAACGGGGGTTCGATAAATTAGAGTATAGCCTCAGCGTCCATTGCGTGAGGTGCCTTTATTGTAAAGTGACCTGCTGATGGAGTGCCTTTAGTGTTACCACTAGGGTTGTTTCAGCATATCTTTTATGCGGATGAGGGGTGAGTCCTCTTTCAGCCAAGTTGTGGTCTTGATTTTGTGGTCCTGATTCGGCTCTTTGCAATCCGCTGGACCCTGTAAGCAATGAATAATTAACTAACACTCTCTCTCTCTCTCTCTCTCTCTCTCTCTCTCTCTCTCTCTCTCTCTCTCTCTCTCTCTCTCTCTCTGATTCTGGTCCTGATTCGGCTCTTTGCAATCCGCTGGACCCTGTAAGCAATGAATAATTAACTAGCACTCTCTCTCTCTCTCTCTCCCTCTCTCTCTCTCTCTCTCTCTCTCTCTCTCTCTCTCTCTCTCGTCAATAATGGTATGGCCTCACCGATTGTATTCAAGAAGTAGATGTAACTGACGGTGAAACAAAAAGACAGACAGAGAGAGACAGAGACCGAGAGGGACAAAGAGAGAAAGTTTTAAAATTGTATGTGTACATTTTAAACATATTTTTAATATTTACTTTGCATGAGAGAGTTTTAAATTTAGGTGTGTACATTTAAAGCTTATTTTTGAAGTATTTACTATCGTATACTTAACATGGTTTAGTTATGTGGATGTGTCACTGTGAGTGTACGTATTGAACTAAATTAACAACAAACGATTGTGTAGTCATTCATTCATTCATGTTTACAACCAATTGCAATTTAAATACTGAATGACCAGAGCATTTTTTAAGACAATACACGTATTGACTGGAAATTTTAGTCATTACATGTATTGCCTAGTGGTCACAGACAAAACGCGAATTGACTGATTTTTTTTATAGACAATACGCGTATTGACTGAATACGCAGATTGCCGGTATCATATAGATAGATAGATAGATAGATAGATAGATAGATAGATAGATAGATAGATAGATAGATAGATAGATAGATAGATAGATAGATAGATAGATAGATAGATAGATAGATAGATAGATAGATAGATAGATAGATAGATAGATAGATAGATAGATAGATAGATAGATAGATAGATAGATAGATAGATAGATAGATAGATAGATAGATAGATAGATAGATAGATAGATAGATAGATAGATAGATAGATAGATAGATAGATAGATAGATAGATAGATAGATAGATAGATAGATAGATAGATAGATTCCCCTCGTCACCCTCACACAATAACATAAACCTCCTCACCCCACAACTCCCCCCTCCCCACCTCCCTCTTTCTTTTTCATTCCCACCAGTACATCACTGTGTATGGCAAATTTTTCAGGGCTACAGTCCCCTCCCTGCCCATTATTCCTTGTCCCCACGCCTCTTTCAGGAAAACATTTAACATGTTGAAAAAAACGTTTATTATTATGAAAGGAAATGTCTGTATTCATAAGATACTGTACAACCCAAAGCGTGTTTAAGCCCGCAGCCCTCCTTGAGTTGTCGTCCTTTTCAATTTCCACTTGTACTTGGAATGACTGTAATCGACGTTGCATGACATTTCCATATACACACCGTGTAACAATAGGTCAAGCCAAGAGTTGATAGTGTCTCGCTTCATAACATAAGTAAGGGCCGAAACACAGGTTTCAACAATCTACCATTAAAGCTCTTTCAGCTGGGATTTAATGGGGTTTAGCCACGATGATCAACATTTTCAGTGCTGTTTAAAAGTGTTGCGTGTATATATTTAACTTTATCTATTTCATTGCTGCGGGGCATCAATCTGCGGTGGAGAATTTGTGTCACCACTTTTCGTTGTTACCTGTATTCCCACCTTTAGGTGTAAGTTCTCTGCACCGCTTCTTCCAACCGTGCTGACAAACCTGATGTTTTATGTGTGTTAGGTTCTTTCTGCAGAGAGGGGGACTTGCTTTTAGTGGGAAAAGAACACTTGATTTTGAAATCCATGTTAGGGTCGAACTTCTAGAAAACAAGAAGGAAAAGTATTTTGGAATTGTGTGGAGGTTCTAGATACTAGACTGTGCGCGTTGTGTATTTTATGTCACGGTGTATTTAGTGGGTCTAATGAGGTGTCGAGGACCTTTTACACTATCTCCCGTATGCTTGATGCAGATGGTTTATCAATGTTACCACTGATGGTAACTCAGATGAACTTTTACTGGATTCTTTCACAATGTGGATTGGGCTGATCGTGCTACAAAACATGGTATTTCAAATATTAACTCTCAACTCTCAGACAATAACGCTGCCGTTGTCTTTTAAAGTAATTAAAAACTCTATAAAAAAGAAACGTGTAAAAGCGATTAAATTCAATTTCAGTTATGAATAACTTTGTGGATTTGCCGAATCAAGTATAACGATGGCCCATAGAATAATACCAAACTCAATTAAAACCAAATATTGTAAAATGAATTGTATAAGTAGCAAGCATACAGCGTGGCTGAAAACTAGTCGACGCCCTACCCTTCTTTGTAGGGAGAAGGCCTAGTCTTGTATTGATTGATCAGCTACTCTGTACTATGGGAATCATGTTGTCTTTCAACATTTGACAGGTTGTTTTAAACTTTAACTCAATTCTGAGTTTGTGCAAAGGACGAATTCGTTTTTTGACGACTTTGGAATTGAACTATGAAATGATTTGTTTTCAACAATTGAATCAGCTATTCCATTTTAAAAAAAAAACAAAGAAAGAAAAATAATACTAATTTTTTTAAAACTTATACTATACAGAATGTATAAAGTAATTTGTTTCCAACAATTGATCAACTTTTTAAATAAAAAATAATAAATGAAAAGTTATATTGTATATATTATAATCTACAAAATAATTTTGTTTTCGACAATTGACCATCCTTTAAAAATTAATAATAATAATAATAATAATAATAATAATAATAATAATAATAATAATAATAATAATAATAATAATAATAGACCAACTTTTTACATTAAAAAAAATAATATTAAAAAAAATGTGCGTTGTATTAGAATTTGTGTAATTTGTCAGAACTTTGAACTATCATCTTTTGTCGATAGTCACGTGAGATTGTGTGTGTGGTGTATTGCGTGTATGATTCAGTGCTGGCGATGATTGATTAAAACAGAAGACAGCTGCCGAGCAGTAGTGGTTATTTAGACAGTGGCGTACATTATACAGTAACAACAATAACAACAAAAACAACAACCAAAACATGTATATAATAATACAAATTGTTTGCAAGATGTACAGTCCAAATAGGAATATAAAATGACTATCTATATATCTATATCTATATCTCTCTCTCTCTCTCTCTCTCTCTCTCTCTCTCTCTCTATATATATATATATATATATATATATATATATATATATATATATATATATATATATATATATATATATATATATTATATATATATATATATATACATGCATAGAGATACTGAATTGAGAACACAAATACACAAAAAGTGTTTTGTACAGTTGAATAAGAGTTTTGGAGACACACGGAATTAATCGAGAATACAAAAATAATTCATGGGCTGGAGACAAATTAATAAAGAAAGCTTAATATTGAGTCGACATGAAAGAGTAATTCTTTACTGTTTATTCCATGTATAACTATATATAACAAGACAAGTGGATCATTAAGTATTTATGTGAAAAAGAAATAGTATTAAAATACGTTGTTGTTGTTGTTGTTAAAGTCTTTCTAGTAATGCGTGGATTAAAAACAAATTTTTTTTTAAAAGACGCCATACAGTACATAATTATTAATTCGACGTTGACAAAAGCAAGGATACATCTTAGTTAAGTTATACGCGTCTGAAATGTAAAGTCGTTAAACAACTTTTCTGTAGACTTTGTAAAGACTTCGACGTTTTATTAAAGACGCTCGTTGGCTATTTTATCTATGTCAGCAATACAAGGATTCAAGTTTGTGTTGCGCGCGCGCGCGTGTGTGTGTGTGTGTGAGATGGTGAGCCGGTGTGCAGCTGTTTGTGTGTGTGAGCCTTTGTGTCTGTCTGCCTGCATGTGTGTTTACGAGTTCTGTTAGGCTGTGTAGACGTTGTGTATAAACAAATTGTCTTAAAATCATGTTGTCTGGGGCGGACGTTTAAGATTATTACATTTCTTTTATTGACTTCCCCTCCCCCTCCTCCGCCCTCCCTTCTAGACTGTGCTTCCACTGTAACACGACGTCGTACACAGCGATAGCTTTGATGGTTCATTCACTATTGCTCATCATCATCATTGTCATCGTCTTCGTCGTATTGTCATCATTATCACCAGCAGCAGCAGTAGCATCATCGTTGTTGTCGTCGTCTTTACCTCCCCCTCCCCCTCCCCATCTCCACTCCCACCCCCAATTTCAGTCACCACTACAACTACCACCATTATCATTACTACTATCATCATCTTCATCAGTCACCACTACAACTACCACTATTATCATTACTACTATCATCATCTTCATCAGTCACCACTACAACTATTACCATTATCATTACTACTATCATCATCTTCATCAGTCACCACTACAACTACCACCATTATCATTACTACTATCATCATCTTCATCAGTCACCACTACAACTATTACCATTATCATTACTACTATCATCATCTTCATCAGATTTTAGATTTTTTAAATAGATTTTAATGCTTTATTGTCCCTTTTTATCGGGAAATTCTGGGCCGCCTCCCCTGTGGAAGGCGTAGTCGCAGCCTGTGGCGCGCCCAAACCCAACCTACATAACATTAGTTGTGATTTTTGAAATTTAGAAATTCTTTAAATTTTAGAATTTTTTTTTTAATTTTGCTGGGGGAGCAAACCGGAGTACCCGGAGAAAACCCCCGAGACGTTGCCCGAGTCGAAAGTAAATAATATTCGGAGAAACATAACGCCCCGATGCAGGATCGAACCCTCACCTGTCAGGCGCCATTGGTTTCTGGCCTGTGGACAAGGCAAGTTAGTCCCGCCTTAGCCCACTTGGCCACAACGCTCGCTCGCCACTACAACTACCACCACGCTCAGTCACCACTACAACTACCACCATTATCATTACTACTATCATCATCTTCATCAGTCACCACCACTATCACCGCCATCATCATCATCATCAAAATCAGCAGCAGCAGCATCACTACCACCGCCATCATCATCAACCATCATCATCATCATTAATAATCAAGCATCATCATAGTCGCCCAATGATTTACTACAGTCGTGGGGCTTCGGCAGCGTGGCTTTGATGTTATTATTTTGTAAAGCTGTAGGGCGTGCTAGTCTGGCTGGGTTATACGTCTATATAATCTGTGGAATAGTTGTTGATGCCAACAGGCGTCTTCTATGTCTGCTTAACATAAAGGAGATACTGTTGATGGCGGGCAAAGGAACTGAATTTAGTTCTTAGCCTAGCAGACGCTCTCACCATTCTTTAAAGCTTAGAAAAAAAAAGGATTCGTCTATGCTGAATTAGTTTTCACTAATTGGCGAACTTTTTCACATCAAAGAACGCATTACATTTGTATATCGATTCATTTGCACTAGAACAAGTTTGATGCTCTGGTGACGTGGCCATACCATCGGTGTTTCCGTTTCTTCACCACTGTGAGCATATCATCGTGTTGTCGCTTGTGTGATGGTCTGTCGGACTTCGTCGTTGGTGTTGTGCTGGATATAGGAAATGCCCAGAAGTCTTCTGTAGCACCTTACCCCCGTTGGGATGCCGGGGGTTTCAGTATAAATAGTATCCCCACTTTCTGGAAATTTAGTGCTTTAAATTCCCACTGTCGCTGTCTTTCTCATTTGCTCTTTCTCATTCCTGCTCTGTTCTATCAATCTGCTATACTATCGTCTTCTTCGCTAGCCCAGTCTCCTACCTCTTTTCTTGAAAACTCTTCCGGGATAAGATTCCTTATTTGTGTATGAGGTCTGTTGGATCAGCTTGGGAATATTGGACGCTTTCTGCCAGGTGGTCACTAGGGCTTCCTATGATGTTATTATTTAGCAATGTAGGCATTTTATTTGTATGTGTTTTGTTGATAATATATAGTGATGTTTGTATTCTATTTTGTTTTTGTAAACGGGGGTTCGATAAGTTGGGGTGATGCCTCAGCCGTCCCCTACGTGGGATGTCTTTATTGTAAAGTGATTGACTGGTGGAGAGCTTTCGGTTTTACCACTAGGGTTGTTTCAGCAGATCTTTTATGCGGATCGGGGGTTGTCCGGTCCTGATTTGGCTCGGAAGAGTCCGCTGGACCTAAAGCAATAATAATGTAATGTAATGTCTGTAGCACCTCATCTCCATGCTTTGTGTTCTTCGTTGTAGATCTGCAGTGAGGGTCCATGTTTCGCAAGCGTATATGAATATGGAGATGACAATTGAGCGTAGCAGCCTTAGATGACAATTGAGCGTAGCAGCCTTAACTTGGAACGTAGACTGATTGTCCTGTCTTTCCAAATGGGCTTCAGTCTTGTCAGGGCCGCAGTTGTTTGTACGATCCTGGAGAGGATTTCCTGTCGGTGCCCATTGTCTGATATAATGGCTCCTAGTCCTAAATATTTAAAGCTATGCACTGTGTTGAGGAATTGGCCTTGGATTTTGATATCCATGTTGATGCCATTGGTGTTGTTGGTCATCAATTTGGTCTTCTCTGCACTTATTTCCATTCCATAGCCTCTGGAGGTGGTGTCAAGCCTCTTTACCAGCTATTCAAGTTCTTTTTCCTCTCCAGTTAATCCATCAATGTCATTCGTAAAACGGAGGTTGGAGATTTGCTCTACCCCTTATGCTGACTGTGCCTTCGTGATCTGCAAGGGCATCTGACATGATGCGCTCTAGGAAGATGTTGAAGAATGTTGGAGATGGTAGGCATCCTTGACGTACACCAATTGTTGTTCTGAACCAGTTCCCAATGGCGCTGTTATGGGGGACTGCTTTGGTAGACTTATTATACAGGCTTTTGATGACTTCAATAATATTAGGGCTGATGTTGTACACTCTCACAGTTGCCCAAAGAGCTGCATGCCAGACTCGGTCAAACGCTTTCTTGAAGTCTACAAACAGATAATATAGATGTTGTTGTTGCTCTAGATATTTCTCGCAGATTATTTTGAGGTTAAAAATCTGTTCAGTGGTACTTCGCCCAGCCCTGAAGCCTGCTTGTTCTTCAGCTGTGATTTGTTCAACTTGTTGAGTATTATTTTCGGAAGGACCTTGCTGGGATGGCTGATGAGACTGATGGTACGGTAATTTTCACACTCCTGAAGATTACCCTTTTTTGGAAGAGTGATGACAAGCGACTGGGTCCATGGTGTAGGCCACTCCACACTCTGCCAGCTCTTGTTACAGATTATGGTGAGTGCGTCAGTCATCGCTTCTCCTCCTGCTTGAAGCAATTCCATGGGTTTGTTTTTCACTCCCGCTGACTTCCCTTTTTGTGATTTCACCGCTGCCTCAACTTCTCCTCGGAGAATTGGGAGGATTTCTTCCTCTGTTCTGGGGACATGCTAGAATTGATGGGTCTCCGTTTGGTGGGGTTGGAAAGGTCAGCAGTGCTCTGTCCCTCTATCCAAGACTTCTTGTTCGTTTGTAAAGCATATTATGCCAGACTTGCTTTGAATCGTGGAGACATTGGGCTGTTTAACACTTGGCAGCCGCTTCACAGTCTGGTATGCCTTTTTGCCGTTGTTCTTGTTCAGACTGTTCTATATTTCCTGGCATTGCTCTTCTATTCAGTTCTCCTTTGCTGTGCGCATGTCTTTTTGGAAGTCATTGTTGATTGTAGGCATCAGCTCCATGTCAGGTTTTCTGTTTCTTTTTCATTTGTCTTCGTTTATCACAAAGGTTCAAAAGTTCAGGTGTGATCCACGGTTTCTTCTTTAGGCGATGCTTGCCAAGGATCTCAGTGGCGGTATCTGTCACAGCTGAGTTGAAGGTAAATGTCATGGTGTTGACATCTACTTTGCCAGCTCCAAAAATTAGCAGTGGTGCAAATTTCCCTCAAATTGTGGCTTGGAATATTTCTGCCACCTCCGGGTCTTGCAGTTTGTCCAGGTCGAACTTCCATCTGGTGCACTTTGCTGTGTTTACTCTCTTGAAGTGGAGCCGGAAGGACATCATCTGCTCCTATCATGTCCTGCCAATGTTGATGCTTGATATGAAGCGTGTCTTGACCATGATGTAGACAATCTTGGGTGTGGGTAGAGGGTGGGTGAGCGAACCGTTGCTAATTCTAACTATAAGAGCAGTTGGAATCGATTTTTGTTTTCAGTTCAGAAATGTTACTATGAACTTAATACTGCATTTGAAAGTTCACTTGTTCTACCAAGTAAGGGTTCGTGACATTTATTTGAGGGTGTGTTAAAAACGGTTTGATTCATAAATTGCCCTGAAGTCTGATCGTACGATTATTTGGTTTATTTTTTAACTCGGCCTTTCAAAATTAGAACCATCAACTCTTTCTTTTCACGTACTCTGTTTTCTACAGACAGTACCATGACAATAACATGACATATTGTTAAAATTAATGTTTATCCTTGCCAGAGTATGTGTGTGTGCGTATGCGTGCGAGCGCTTGAGAGCAAGCTATACGTTTCGTTTTGCGCTATAATAAATACATTTATTTATTTATTTATTTATTTATTTATTTATTATTATTATTATTATTATTATTATTATTATTATTATTATTATTATTATTATTATTATTATTATTATTAACAAGAACATTTGCCAAACATTTTGGTCGTATACCGTAGACTACTCGATTTCGGTAATCGATTTTTGATGGGTTTATGTGATTGGTCTGTCTCTCGTTAGTGTCCTTCTATTTCTCGTCTTCGTCCCGCAACTTCTCGTCCTTCTTTTTCTTTCGTATTTTGCTTGGTTGGTGCATATAATTCTTCCCTTGTTCGGACTAGATCAGCATTTGAAGTCTTTTAGTGAAACTATTAACCATTGGTTTTTTTTCCACTTCCTGCAAGGAGCTGTTTTGTTGTTTGATGCTGGCCTAATGTGAAGTGTGATTAGTCGTGAGAGGTACGCACATGCTGGTGATGCTGGCCTAATGTGAAGTGTGATTAGTCGTGAGAGGTACGCACATGCTGGTGATGCTGGCCTAATGTGAAGTGTGATTAGTCGTGAGAGGTACGCACGTGCTGGTGATGCTGGCCGGGTTCACCAGAAGTCCTCCTAATGCTCCAATTCAAGT
>CM072527.1:4503372-4505872 GCA_036898135.1 Oncomelania hupensis
AACTTTTTAAATCATTAGAAAACCAGATTCCGAGAATTTTAAAATGTTCAGGGTTCCACTTCATTTGCAAATGAGGCATATATACTACTGCAGAATGTTTTTGGCTACCAAGCCATATTGCGCTAGATTTATCAGCATTTAAAATAAGTCCAGAAAATTTACTAAACATATTAATGGTAGAAATAGCTTCACAGAAAGATTCACTGTCCCCTTCAAGTGTTAATTCGGTGTCATCAGCATACTGCAAAATTTTGTTTTCCTCTTCATTTATTAAGATACCTCTGATGTTTTTGTTTCGTCTAATCATTATACCCAAAATTTCGACGCTTAGAATGAACAAATAAGGCGACAGCGGATCTCCCTGCCTACAACCACGTTCAACAGAAAACCATGGGGTTGATCTGCCATTTACAATAACAGTTGATTTAATATTACTATAAAAAGTTTTGACCCAATTGCAGAAATCATTCCCAAAATTATACATATCAAGAAATTTAAACATAAAATCCCAGCTTAATGAGTCAAAGGCCTTCTCGAAGTCAAGGCAAAGCAACAGACCAGGTTTTTTATTTTTATTTAAATATTCAATCAAATCATAAATGAATCGAACATTGTCACCAAGATATCTATCCTTCATAAAACCTGTTTGATCTTCGTTAATTAATGAAGGCAGCACAAGTTTTAATCTATTAGCTATGCAAGCGGATCCTATTTTATAAGTTATATTTAATAAGGATATTGGACGCCAGTTTTTAATCAGATCCCTTGGTTTGTCACCCTTTGGGATGCATATGATTACCCCTTCCTTCTGTGTTATTGATAATTCTCCCTTTATAAATCCCTCATTTAAAGACCTAACTATATACATACCTAACGATTTCCAAAATACTTTAAAAAATTCTACTGTAAATCCGTCACTTCCAGGGCTTTTGTTGTTTGCCATATTCTTTAAAGCTCTACTTGCTTCCTCAAAAGTAATTTCTCCCTCCAAAGATTCCTTCTCCGATATAGTTAAAGATGGAATGTCACTACCTAAAATATGTTTGTCGATTACATCAACTGCTTTTTTAGAATAAAGTTTGGCGTAGAAAGAATTCACTTCGTTAGAAATATCATTCGTATCATTTAAAATATCACCATTTTGTTTTGTAATTTTTCTTATTTGTTTGCTTACATAATTTCGTTTTTCAAGAGCACAGAAATATTTCGTTACTTTTTCACCATCTTCAATCCACCTAGCTCTAGATCTCAACAAAACCCCTTCCATTCTTTTTTCTCTTATTGACACTAATTCATTTTTGAGGTTTACTAATTCAACCCTTTCATTATCAGTTAGATTGTCTCTTTTTTCAAAAGTTAATATCATCTTTTCTAAATCCCTCTCTTTTTTCTGACTTATTTTCTTTTTTCTGCTTGCAAAATTAATAGTCTTGGCTCTAATTTTCATTAAAAGAGTGTCTAAAAAGAGTTGGTCAGAAATAGTAAACTGTAGTTCACTAGATGGTATGTTTATAATGTTAGTCCTGTCGTACGGCAAAGCTGCGTAGTCTCCTGTAACTTCTTTAATTAATTCATTTACCTCGTCTAAGAAAGTCTTATCTTTTAATAACGAGGAATTAAATTTCCAAAATGTAAAGTGTTTTTCTTCCTGCCCTGTCGTTAATGATAAGGTAACCAAAGAGTGATCTGTACGGTAGCCTGGGAGAATATCTGCATCTATTACAAGACTAGAGAAAGTGTCCGAAATTAGAAAGAAGTCTAATCTACTTTGTTGGAAGGGTCTATTTCTACGCCAGGTAAATCTACGTAATTCAGGATTAATTTCACGCCATATATCAACCAGATCGAGATTTGACATCATAGATTCCACCTGTTCTTGTGCTTTTATATTATTGTTATGTTTATAATTGCAGTAATCCAAACAAAAATTCATAACTAAATTCCAGTCTCCACACATTATAATATTCTCACATCCCATTCTCTGTAAACAAATTTCAAGTTCAGAATAAAATTGTGGATCATCCTTGTTTGGACCATAGACATTTACAATAACCAATTCTTTTCCCAACATTTTGGCAGAAATACAAAGAAAATTGCCCCCGGGATCCCTACAAACATGCGTTACAGAAAATTCAAAATTATTATTAAAAAGAACAGCAACTCCACGTGAACTTGAGCTATAAGAAGCAAAATAACATTTATATCCCCATTCAGATTCAACATAGTTTTCTAGCTTAGTATCAAAATGTGTATCTTGTAACAAATATATAGAATAGTTCTTACTTCTTAAATAATGAAATACATCCCTGCGTTTTTTCATATCACCCAAACCTTGGCAGTTCATAGATGCTATTGTTAGTGATGATGTACACATGTTGAAAAAATATAAAACAACACACAGCAAACTATATTTGAAAATAAAATAAGTAAAATAAAATAAAAAATATACACAGTTACTTAATATTACACACAAACCAGACAAAACCAGAAAATATAAATA